>JABUQX010137129.1:0-7500 GCA_015478945.1 Trachelipus rathkii | reverse complement strand
AATTGGTCTTGTATGTAATATGCATCATTAAATAACTCCCTTTTAAAAGTAAAACAAATGGGATAATGAAAAAATTTTGAGAGCTCCTCAAAGTATCGAACCTCTCTCTTAGAAGCTTGAATAGTGAGAGATATAATGAGACTCTTAAAATAAATATCAACGAGAAAGAAACTACCAAAAATATTAACGGAAGAAGATTGTTTGAGTTGTGAGTTTTGGAAGATGTAATTGTATGAAAATTATTTCAAGTGAACTGATAAAGTAACTGAGTATTTTAAGAATTATTTACAACGATGATTTCTTTGCAACAATTAGAGATATGAGAAATATCAGATGTCAGCTCCTCCAAAGTCACCACCATCTTTATGTTAGATATTTACTCGTGAGTGGGACCTTTTTGTTTTGAATTGAAGGGAGTGATAAACGGTATATTTACCAGCATAAGATTAGATAGGAGATGAGTTGACAGAAAGAAGAACATTAATGGAACGGTTAAAAAGAGTTGAATGAAATGACAGAACCCTGAGGAACACAATTGATTGCTTTAAGAATGAACGACGGTCCACAGCAGCGAATGGAAAGGAAATCAGAAAGAAAGATAGAAAAAGATAGAAAGAAATTGGAAATCAAATTTTTGTTCAAGACTCAATCAAGACCTCTATATGTCTAGTGTCACAGCCAAAGATTACTCGAAATACAGAAATGTAGAACACCAAAAATGAGGGAGAATGAAGAAAATTCTTCAGCAAAAATGCTCCTTTCGGAAATCATATTGCGGATCCACGTATATTTTAGAAGATTTAAGGTATTTCAGAAATTTTCTGTTAACGATACTGCATATTCGAAAATCTTTGAAAAGAAAGAAAGTTAAATTGATATGATTATAGTTAGAGGGTTGAGAGTGGGATCCACATTTTTGGCACAAGTAGAATAAGCGAATGCTTCCAGAAAGAGAGAACGTCGAAAATGAGAGAGAGAGAGAGAGAGAGAGAGAGGAGAGAGAGAGAGAGAGAGAGAGAGAGAGAGAGAGAGGCAGTGTGTAGCTTCGAAAGCAAAAGTTTTGCTGAGCACTAGAGGAATACCTTCAAGATCACACACCTTCTTAGTAGTAGTTAAACTCAAACAGAGAGCACTAAACACATCTTTAGGAGAAAGTAGTATATTAGACTAAATAAAAGGAGTTTGAGAGAGCTGGAAGTAGACGCAGAGCTCCGCAACTGGTTTTAAGTTTGAATTTGACGAAAAGGATTGAGAGAAGAATTTACGTTTACCAGAAGGTAAAACAGAAGTGATGTCGTTAAGAGAAAAACAATTATATGAAATTAGGAAGATGCAGAAAAAAAGAGTGGATATTTCATGTAAAATACAGAAAAAGTGAAGAAAACTAACCAGAAAGACTATTGTACTTTCTCCCAGGAAAACGGCAGAGAGAGTAATATATATATATATATATATATATATATATATATATATTATATATATATATATATATATATATATATATATATATATATATATATATATATATAACTATATATATATATATATATATATATATATATATATATATATCAATTGAATAGCAGGAATCTTGAAAAAGATGATATTATGACAAATAAAATGATAAATCGGAGTTCAACCAAGGTTTTATAAAGTGAATGAATGTATCTCTACAAGACAGAGAGAGAATTCTGTTGATCAAAAATCAAACCCAAGGAAGACCTTTCAATTGCAGAAGAGATAATTTAAGGAAAATTAAAGACATTTAAAAAACACCCAAGTGGCAATTCACCGAAGACTGGGGGCTTTTCAGTTGTAAACTCAAAGTCAAAGATTGATACTGAGGTATATATATATATATATATATATATATATATATATATATATATATATATATATATATATATATATATATATATATATATATATATATATATATATATATATATATATATATAGTTATATATAGTTATATATATATTTGACCTTTGAACTTTGATTTTTTTTTTTTTTAACTTATTGCTAGTATATGATACTAACAATGAAATTTCAGTGGTGATAAACATGATTCAAAAGTTCGAAATATTTTAAATAATTATTTAAAAATCACATTTATATCAATAAATTTAAAAGAATGAAATATCTAAATGATACTCCTTACAGAAACCAATTAAATATTTGAACAAAGGTATAAAGTTTATTACAAAAATGTAAAGCAAAAAATAAAAATAAAAATATTTTTCATAAATGAAATATCTCGAAAGTACTTACAAGAAAACCAATTACATATTTGGAATCAGTGTAAGTCACATAAAATAAAGAAATAATACAAAAATAAACAAAATTAAATGGCTTGACGGGGAAGGAGTGGACGTTTATACCCCGTAGGGGGCGGAGGAACCCCTGCGACACCCAAAATACCAAAGAGCAATTCCGAGACCCTCTCCAGAGGGGGAAGAACTCACCTGTCATTCTGAAGCCGAGAGAGACCCCGACCTCGCCATCTTTGCGTTTACCTCCTGGGTATTCCTTTAGTTAAAAAAAAAAAAAAAAAATAAAAAATTTAAAACTGACGGAGTCGTAAAACGTAACTGGTCCTATATATTTTTAATCATGTCCGTTACCACTTAAATTGACTGTTAAGATCATATACTAGAAATATATTAAAAAAAAAAAAAAAATCAAACCGATATATCGTAAACATAACAGGTCCTATATATATATAGTGATATATATATATATATATATATATATATATATGTAAAAAGCAGAAGAGGTAGTTAAGAAAGATATATATATATATATATGCTATATATATATATAAGTTATATATATATATATATATATATATATATATATATATATATATTGCTCATCAAAAATTAATTTATAATTCAAGTCTTATATGATGTTAACAGGTTACAGAAAGCACCAGAAATCTGTAACTTTTTATTATAAATGTAGTGTAAATTCAGGCACACATTATATGCGGTAAGGTTACCTGAAGGCTCAGGAATTCCTGGAGTCTGCAAATGGGTCCTGTATGTGGCCCATACTTTCTCCAGCGTGGGCGTTATCGAAGTGATAAGGTTCGTGTGTGTGGATGGTGGCACTCAATAACGTATGGTCACATCTGGCACGGACGACACGCGCTTAGCTCGTTGTGCGCACCCTCAATAGTTCGGACGAAATGTCCTTCACCGAAATCTGGTCTCATACGCGACGCACAGCCTGCCTCAGCGCCTGGATGGTTACTGGTGGTGGTTGCAGCTGTTACAACGGCCGTTTCAACTATGTCTCCCAAAAATGTTCAATTCGGTTTAGGTCAGACTGTATGCTAGCCAATCCAATGTCCTGATTTGAACCGTCGTTAGGTATTCGGGGACACATTTCTTGTGATCTTGTGTTACCATGCAATAGAAAGAATCCGTCTGATGAGTGCAGCGCATAGCAGGACATCTGGGTCAGTGGATGTCTGCGTGATGTACCATGTAAAGGAACACCATCTGGATGTGCAACTCTGTACAATCCGTTAAAAGTACGGTCCCCCAGACCATGAGAGATCAAACTTCAAATGGCAATACGTCCAGCATATTACAGTGCGCTTGCCACTCATTATTTCGTCGATAGACTCTGAATCGCCAATCGGAGGTGTAGAGACTGACATTCGCCCTATCGCCGATGGCCTAATGCAGGTGTTTCCTAGCAAGTGCTAGTCGCCCCCGTCGATGCTCCCTGGTGTGTCGTAATCCAATGGCCGGCTTCCGTGGCAACAAATTGCGTTCTGCTAGGCTTCGACGTATTGAATGATCACACACGCGGGTCCCATGTACCTCCTGCAGCTTTATCTGAAGGTGCCTTGCTGTTTTATGGCGGTCTCTTAGAGCCTGCAAACTCATAAAACGATCTTCAACGCAAGTCGCATTGAGTGGTCTGCTTTGGCCTCGCCACCCTGCGTGCACTTGGGTGTAGTGATTCCGCTGTACAATCCGTGCAATGGTTGTGTGTGCTACACCAAACCGTCCACCATGTTACGGTACATCATACCTCCACACGGAGGGTGGTAACTTTATTCATCACGTTTTATCTGACGCACACCTTTCCATGGTTGTACCGGCTAGATTCACACCTGAATGGACCAGCTACTCAACAGGCCCCAATCGCCAAAGCTTGAGTTACGTGGTTTATTATTTAAATTAATTATAGCGATGGCGGACTCTATACACCCAAAACACTATTACAGTTCTGTATACTGAGTCCCTGATGCTATGTTATTTGTATAATTACACAGCGTTCTTGGTCCTTCTGGAACTTGATAACGTCATAAGCCATTGGTGTTAATTTGACAAGTTAATATATGGTATATATATATATATATATATATATATATATATATATTAGTATATATATATATATATATAAGTATATATATATATATATATATATATATATAAGATATATATATATATATATATATTTTTTTATATATATATATATATATATATATATATATATATATATATATATATATATATATATATATATATATATATATATATATATATATATATATATATATATATATATATATATATATATATATATATATAAAATATATATATATATATTTTTATATATATAATTGTATTTTACATACTTATATATATATAATGTTGATAGCTATATATATATATATATATATATATATATATATATATATATATATATATATATGTGTAAATATATTATGTTATATATATATATATATATATATATATATATATATATATTTATATATATATATATATATATATATCATATATATGAGAAAGTCTAGTTATTGACCTTTTGAACGGTACTCGTTAGCCCAAAAAAAATAGTACAGGGTATCTTTATGGACCATAAATAGACTTTCTATTATAGGGATTTGATGATTCAAATATATATAGGACCTGTTACGTTTTACGACTCCGTCAGTTTTATTTTTTTTATTTATTTTTTTTAACTAAAGGAATACCCAAGGGTAAACCGCAAAGATGGCAGGAGTCGGGGTCTCTCGGCCTTCCGGGGGATCTACAGGGTAGGACTATTTCCCCCCCTGAGGGTCTCCGGAACTCTCTGGTTTTAGATGAAGTGTCGTGGGGCCCTTCACCCCCGCCACGGGTAAGGAAATCGTCCCTTCTGTCACCTCCCGTCGGCTCGAGCCCCTATTTTGCCGTGTATTGTGTTATTATTTTTTTTATATATATAATAAAATATATATATATATATATATATATATATATATATATATATATATATATATATATATATATATATATATATATAAAATTTAAAAATTGAAAAAGAACAGAGATATTTAATTATTGTCGTGGTTCCAATATGGCGTCGGGAAAACTGTTTTCCTTCAAATTCTTAACAATTTAAAATTAACAACTAATAACAACTTCTTAACTTAAACAATTTAAAATTAACAACATAATTGAAAACTTTTTCTTACACTTATTTTTATATATTATATTTTTTAGTATTAACCAGTTTTTTGAAAATACTCTAAAAATAGAATCATAAACTCCAACACCCTATTCAGAAGATCCAGATTTGCACTGAAACGCATAGTTCAGCGTTGGTTTTTTGGTCGTAAAAATTCTTACGCAGAGTAAAGAAGGTCTAGAAATAGCTTACTTTTTTTTTTACTATTTTATAGCATACTATTTTCCTATGATTTTTACATAACCTTTGGAATTATCATTTACTCTAAGTTAAAAAATAAAAATGTAATTTAGGATCACAAAGGTCAATAACTAGATTTTTTTTATATATATATATATATATATATATATATATATATATATATATATATATATATATATATATATATATATATATATATATATATATATATATATATATATATATATATATCGTGTTTACGTATATTAGCGTTTGCTTATTTTTCAAAAACTTTTAAAACTTAATGAGTCTTTAAAAACAAATAACTCGTATACCCATTATGAACCCTTCCTTTTATTTCAAAGACTTACCCCCTCTTTACCCTTCCTCCCTTATTACTCCTCTCTCTCTCTCTCTCTCTCTCTCTCTCTCTCTCTCTCTCTCTCCCTCTCTCTCCCTCTCTCTCTCTTCCTCAGTTAGTTCCACATTTTCATTCTCTCCATATTTCTCATAAAGCCCACCGTATTTACCGAAGTAGTTAACAACGTCTTTATTCAACTCAAAGACAAGGTACTCTTATCCAATTAACAATATATATATATATATATATATATATATATAGTAGTATATATATAGTTATATTATATATATATATATATATATATATATATATATATATATATATATATAAGTCACGTTGCATTCTTGCTTTCTCGTGGTGCGAGAAGCAATCATATATATACTCTTTTAGAAACATATTGTTATGCTAGATATTTACACAAAAATATATATATACACACATTCATTTATATATATATATATATATATATATATATATATATATATATATACATATATATATAGATATATTATTATTGTTATATATATATATATATATATATATATATATATATATATATATATATATATATATATATATAAATATATATATACACATATAAAAAAATAAACATCTATAAATATATATATATATATATATATATATATATATATATATATATATATATATATATATATATATATATATATATATATATATTACATACATATGTCACGTTGGATTTCGTCTCTCTGTGGTATGAGCAGGAACCAACATATCACCCCCCCCTTTTGAGTCAGAAGCAATACTGGGGAAGAAAGGAAATGAATGCCATTTTCCTGCCTCCTTGCCTCCTGGCAGACCATTTCGCAAGGTTCTGCGTCATCCAAATTCATATGCAGCCCAGTTTTTAGCCAAGAGCATGGGTGCCCATCAAGATATGCACTATGCATATTTTGTACTGTTTGCTAATTTATTTACTTATATATTATGCCCCCAATTCCTCATGTGTTAGGCTGGAGACTTAAAGGCTAACCCAGAACCCAGAGCATACCCTGAACTTAAATGCAATAAAGCACGTGTGTTTGGGGTCTGACCTTGTGCTGAGAATACGATATTCTGCAACAGGTTCCATCTGAAGTAAGTTCAAGTCTCACAGACTTACTCAAAACTTGGCAAGTCACCTATGAGGAAGTGCGGACATAGAGACATAAATTTTTACCCCCCTCCCATAATTCATTTAATATACTCCAGTTAAATATAAATGGGATAAAAATAAGAACAAAAACTTCAACACAAACTAATTAAATACAACATGCATATGTCAGCTTGTAGGAATCTAATCTTAAACACAAAACATGATATCAATGTAATTTCTTTAATTACGCAACCTAAGATAGGACAAACCCAACCCAACAACCCTTGTCATCTTATACATAAAAATTTACGATTTCTGAAACACCACAAAACCACCGTAATGGAGTTAT
>JABUQX010137128.1:12500-22500 GCA_015478945.1 Trachelipus rathkii | reverse complement strand
AGGTTGTTGTTTATTAGGGTGCATTATTGATTCGTGTGTTTGTGGTGTTGTGTTTTTTTTTAGTTGTGTAGAGTTTTTATTGTTTTCCACATTCTGGTGCTGTTTGTGTTGTTGATGTTCTTTGTTAGGTGGTTTTGGAAGTTTGTTGTGTTATGGGTTTTTGTAAGTTCGGTGATTTGCGAGTTTAGGTTTTTTATTTATCGATATTAAATTTTCGTTATATATATATATATATATATATATATATATATATATATATATATATATATATATATATATATATATATATATATATATATATATATATATATATATCAACGGAGACTCTAGGTCAGTGACTTTTTACTACTCTCTCTCTCTCTCTCTCTCTCTATATATATACAAAATATATATATATATATATATATATATATATATATATATATATATATAATATGTATATGTATGTAATATGTATAATAATATATATATATGTAATTTATATATATATAGATATGTAATATATAAATAATAATAATAATAATATAATAATAATATAATAATATAATAATAATAATATGTATATATATAATAATAATAATATATAATAATAATAATAATAATAATAAATATAATATGTAATATAAAAATAATATATATATAATAATAATAATAATAATAATAATAATAATGTATATAATAATATATATATGTAATAATAATAACTATATATGTATATATATATTTTTTATATGTATATATAATAATAATATATACCGTAATAATAATAATAATAATAATATGTAATAACCAATAATAATAATATATGTAATAGCCAATAATAATAATAATAATATAATATGTAATAACAATAATAATAATAATAATATATATGTTTTTATATAATAATATGTATATGTAATAATAATAATAATAATAATAATAATAATATATATATATATATATATATAATAATAATAATAATAATAATATGTAATTTATATATGTATATAATAATATATATATATATATAATATAATAATATAATATATATATATAATAATAATAATATATATATATAATAATAATATAATAATAATAATATATATGTAATAATAATAATAATGTATGTATAGTTTAGTAATAATAATAATAATATGTATATGTGAATAATATGTATAATAATAATAATATAATAATATCATATCATATAATAATAATAATAATATATAATAATAATAATAATAATGTATAATATATATATAATAATAATATGTATATAATAATATGTATAATAATAATAATATAATATATATAATATATAATATATATATATATATATATATATAATAAATTAAAGTAGTTTCCTCTTATTTATACATAAAGAGAATGTGACTACAAGATGCCAAAGGCAACATTATACACAATTTTATTCTCTAAATTCACACACACACAATCTCCGCTATTTCATTCGAGCACGAAGAGTCACCTTTAATTGATAGAAAAAAATAGCGTTATTTAATTGCATCCTACTTACACCTTTTGTTTTTCAATTTATAATCTTTTATATTTATTCTGCAATATTTTAATTCATTTGACCAATTTTCGCAAAAGAAAAGAGAATTTTATGGTATCATTATGAAATTTGTAAAAGATCGATCGTTTCTATAATGTTAACTCCTGCTAAGCATGAGCAGCACGGTATAGGGTCACTTCTGATATATATATGTATATATATATATATATGTATATATATATATAATATATATATATATATATATATATATATATATATATATATATATATATATATATATATATATATATATATATATATATATATATATATATATAACAAAGTTTAATATCGAAAGTTTAAAGAGTGATACAACATTTCGATGGTCACTAATAAACTAGAATAAGTCAGTGTGCAGTTGAATATATATATATATATATATATATATATATATATATATATATATATATATATATATATATATATATATATTATAGATAGATTTATATGTAATAATATATAATAATAACAATAACTAATAATAATAATATATACATATATATATATATATATATATCGTCTTATATATATATATATATATATATATATATATATATATATATATATATATATAAACGGAAAAATGATTTATAGTATATAATATATATATATATATATATATATATATATATATATATAGCAAGAGTTTAATAGCGATAGTTTAAGAAGAATGATACAATATTCCGATGACCAGTAATAGACTTGAAAGATTAAGTGTTTAGGAACTTGATGTTGAACTTGATGAATCAAGATCAACGTCATCGTCAAAATCATGTTCGCCGCTAATAACTTCAGGTTCCACTTCTCAGCATTTTCACTGAGTCATAAGAGTATATATCTGTTGAAGATGTTGTTCTTTTTTCGCCGATTCTAAAACTTTTTCTTCCTGCAGCTTTCTACATTCTTCAAATTTCTTTATATGCTTCGAATGCAAATGAACACTCATTGCGTTTGTTGAACCGCTACTCAACTTAATGTTTGCGGTCGACTTACCTCTGCATAACTTCAGTTGTCAAACTGCAATGCACATTCTCGGCATTATTGGAACGCTGAATATATATATATATATATATATATATATATATATATATATATATATATATATATATATATATATATATATATATATATATATATATATATATATATATTTTTTTTATATATATATATATATATATATATATATTCACCAATTATGTAAAAGGGCAGAAGGCTAATTTGAAGAAACCAAATAATTTACTTCTTGAAATTTGAATAGAATAAAATAAAGTATAACCTAAACTTACATAAGTCACTTCTACTGATAAAAAAATAACAATAAAAAAGGTAATTAATTAGAGTAGAAGTGTAGAACAGAACAACCACCAAACATTACAACTATAGAAACTGGTAAACTGACACTGAGGTCTCATTCTGTCTGAGCCTTCGCCGAAACGCTGACGTCATTTCCCGTCCACCGTTGGAACTGTTGAGTGCTGGTTTGCACTTATCATTGAAATTTTATGAATATTCTGCGAAATATTTTAGCCAAATTACAAAATCCTTTCGCCATAAACCAATCGGGATATCGGGATCAGAATACCGGGATTTTTCGGGATCCCGATCTTTCGTGCTTAAAATTTTCACAACGGGATAGGGATAGGGATCGGAATCGGGAATCCCGTACGATCACTGATATATATATATATATATATATATATATATATATAATATACATATATCTTCTACATAGTAGCCAATATCCACCAACTGCTCTCTTCTTTGCTGCTCTTATCATATATGCACTATATGTAAATAACCAGCCAATAACAATATTTAACAGCAATATGTAATAATATTTTAATCTACGATATCTTTTGAAGATATCGACAATAAATCTAATCATAATCCATATAATAATAATAATATATATAACCGATATATATATATATATATATATATATGATTTAGACTCTGGAGAGGTAGGATGGGGGATTAACCAAAATAAAATGGTGGACAGGGAAAATGGTCGACACATCAAAAAAAATTTCTGTACAGCACGCCGCAGGCGTTAGGTTAAGTTAAGTTAGGTTAGGTTAGGTTAAGTTAGGTTAGGTTAGGTTAGGTTAGGCTAGGTTAGGTTAAGTTAGGTTAAGTTAGGTTATGTTATTTTAGGTTTGATTAGGTTAAATTTGGCAAAGTTAAGTTTTGTTGGATTCGTTAGAGAAACAGATTTTTTTTACAAATGTCTACCATTTGACCCGTCGATTATTTTCCCTGTCGACCATTTGGGACTAGCTTCAACATACGGTTGCCAGAAATTGGAAACTCTCGACAATATTTCAAAATTCTTCCCGTTCATTGATGTGGAGTAGTATTGCGGCTAATTCGCAGCTGACACCACCTCAATAAAATGTAGGAAAACGTGTTTCGTGTAAAATAAAAAAAAATTATATATATATATATATATATATATATATATATATATTTATATACATGTATATAAAAGTTGAAACACTATATATATATATAAAAAAAATATAAATATATTATATATATAATAATAATATATAATAATAACATAAAATATATATATATATATATATATATATATATATATATTTATATATATAATATATATGTATATATATATATATAATAATAATATATATATATATAGATAAATATATATATATATATATATATATATATATATAATAATAATAATAATAATAATAATATATATATATATATAATAATAATAATAATATATATATATATTTTTATATATTTATTATATATACATATATATATATATATATATATATATATATATATATATATATATATATATATATATATATATATATATATATATATATATATAATATATATATATATATATATATATATATATATATATACTTTTTAACGCTTAAGTGTGTAAAAATATTCTTAATAGCGGCTAAGACCTATTGGCGAAACATTACTATGAAATTAATGAAAGGTGAAAAAATTAAATAAGAAATACTGATACTTAAAACTCGTCTTCTACGAACAACGAACAAAAGATTTCATGCCTTTCTTCCATAAAGAATATCTCGTTCAAAATTTAATGTTAACTCTTTAAAGACAGGTAAGAAACCTTTAAGGTCTTAAAATCTCTTTCCTTTTCAAAGCATCTCATATTGGGAATGAAAGAATGAGGGTAATGTAGAAAGAAGCCTTCAATACATTTTCTTTACCCGATTTCAGTTTTGTACCAAATTTGATCTTTAATAGCTTTTGCTTCTTTTCACAATCTTTTTTTAATTTCAATCTATTTTAAAGTTATAATGAACATAGTTTATTTCACAAATATATTATGTGATTTATGAGACTTCAGTAAAATAATTGCAAAATGAAATGAACTGTGCAGATAGAGAAATATATATATATATATATATATATATATATATATATATATATATATATATATATATATATATATATATATATACATATATATATATATATATATATAATAATATATGTATATATAATAATATGTATAATAATATATACATGTATATATGTATGTATGCATATATATGTATATATATGTATATAATAATATATATATAATATATATATATATATAATATATATATATAAATAATATATAATAATAATAATATGTAATATATAATAATAACAATAATATGTAAAGAAATAAATATAATAATAATAATATGTATATGTATGTAATATATGTAATATATATATATATATATATAAATATATAATAATATAATAATAACATATGATAATATAATATATATATATAATATAATATAATAACCTAATAATATATAATAATAATAACAATAATAATAATATATATATATAATATAATAATATGTATATAATATATAATAATAATAATATCACTCAATAATAATAATAATAATAATAATAATAGCAACATGTATATGTATATGTATGTATACATATATAATAGTAATAATATAGCAATAATATATATATCTTTAATAATATGTAATAATATGGCAACAATAATATGTATGTATGTAATAAATAATAATGTAATAATAATAATAATAATAATATATATAATATATATATGTGTAATAATAATAATATAATAATAATAATATAATAATAATAATAATAATATATATATATAAATATATATATATATATATCACCATATGTATATATAAATAATAATATGTATATGTATCAAATAATAATAATATATGTATATATATATATATAACTTAATAATAATAACATATATATATAATAATAATATATAATAATATAATGTATGGTAATAATAATAATAATGTAATAATAATAATAATCCCAGTCAACCAACAATAATAATAATAATAATAATAATAATATATAATAATATATAATGTATGTATATAATATATATGTTTATATATATATATAATAATAATAATATCTTTAATATATATATAATAATAATAATATAATAATAATATGTAATAATAATATATGTATATATATATATATATATAATATATATATATAATAATAATATATATGTAATAATAATAATATGTATAATAATAATAATAATATAATAATAATATGTAATAATATAATATAATATAATAATAATAATAATATCAATAATAACAATAATAATATATATATAAATGAAAGAGAATATATTATGCCAATTCTAATAACGAGTCGATATTTTAAAATTTTACGTATTAGGTTAAAACATTTAATTATCTTTTTCCAAAATATAAGATGTATATGCTAATAATAATATATATATATATAATAATAATAATAATAATCATAATAATAATATGTAATATATATATATATATATATATATATATATATATATATATATATATATATATATATATATATATATATATATATATATATATATATATATATATATATATATACCATAAGACCTATATATATATACTATCTATATATATATATATATACTATACCATCTCCCAAGAAGGGCTTTCCTACTTTCAGTTCGATCAACATCTTCTTTCTTCTGGTCCCGAAACTCTAGATCCTAGATCACTCTAGAAAACTACTTCTAGGAGCAATGGTTTCTGATGCCATTCCTTGAGTCACATACTCTCTGGTAGGGTTTCACTCTTTTAGAAGAACTAGAATCTTCTTCCATTTGGCCTCGAAACTCATTCTCCCAGAGCTCTTTAATAGATCGTGTTTCTAGGTTCATAAGTTTCCAATGTTGGTCCAGAAGTTCTAGAAGCCAAAAGGTTAAGAACCGGGTTGCTAGCCCAGTCGCCCTAGAACGATTTTGCTCCTCCTGAAAAGAACTTAATTTTCCCAAACTAACAATTTTTATATTTTAAACTTATCGAAAGAGCTTGATATAAAATTTTGTTGCTCCTCCTCTTAATTTAGGCAAAAATATTAATTTTTCTTTCCTTAACAATTTTGATTAAATTTTAAACTTATTAGAAATGATAAAATAGTTTCATTAAAGATTTGTAAATTTTTTATCCGCTCCAGCGGAAACTCTAGCCACTTCTTTAATGCCTTCATTATTTCCTACGAAAAACAATGTGCAGCTTTCTGTGAAGGATACCACGCCCTTGTATTGATAAATAAATAAATAATCTTCTGAATTTTTAGCACCCTTCTCGGTTTCTCTCCGATCCTTCTCATTCTTCCTTTCCCTGTCGTTGCCAACACGTCCATCTCCGATGACATTCAGATAATAAGAGGAAATATATATATATATATATATATATATATATATATATATAATATATATATATATATATATATATCAGGATTATATATATATATATATATATATATATATATATATATATATATATATATATATATATATATATATATATATATATATATAAAGGGTTGGTTACAGAGATTACAGTATATATATTATATGGCTGGTTGCTATGTTACATATATATACATATGTATATGAAGGTTGTTAAGCATGTTACAGTATATAGTGTTAAGCAGTTATACATATAGGGTTGCTATTGTTGTTAAGTATATGCACATGTTGCTATATATACATATGTTACATATATATATATTTAAGGCCATTATATATTATTAAGGTTATTAAGATATATATAGCATGTTACATATATATACATGTATATAGTTATATATATATATATATAGTTATAGATATATATGTTGCTATATATATACAGTATATATATATATATATATATATATATATATATATATATATATATATATATAGCATATATATATAATATATATATATATATATATGTATATATATATGTATATATAAATTGATCACAACCTATATCTCTTAATTTTAATACTTTCTTTCCAACAGCTCCATCCTGCCCCACGTTTTTCTGGCACTTTGATCGGGCCGGATGGGCCTTGCGCTGCTTCTACGCTAACTATAATTGGAGTGACTGCTTTGTCTCTGGTGACGCTTCAGCTTCTGCTAAAATGGGAGCTGTAATCGTTGATGGGATGAACAGGCAGGTTCGTTCCTTCTTCGACTAAATCTTCCTCCCCTCATAATCCATGGTTCGATCGTGCTTGTTCCTCTCTGGCCATCCAGGCTAGAGACAGTGCGTATCGGGAGTGGAAAATTTCTCGTTCTCCTATCACTTGCTAATTTTCATTCAGCTAGAAAACGTTGCAGGGATACTCTTCGACGAGCAAAACGTCCATCAAACGAAAGTGCGCTAACCTCCTTGGTTCTCCTACTGACAAAATCTTTCTGGCCTCTTGCCAAAACATTCTAACAACTTCTGTAAATCTGTCTTTCTCCCTTATTCGCTCTGATGGTTCTGTTGCCACCTCCAACTGAAAAGGCCAATCTCTTGGGCCTCCTATTTTCCTCTAATCAACCCTGACGAGTCTCCTGGCAATTCATCCCTCCTCCTTCTCCCTCTCAGGTGTCCTGGTATGCCTTTGCCCAGATTACATTCGGATCGGGTGCATGGGCTCTGGAAATTCACGAAACGTTGGGGAAGGCAAGTAGCCCCGGGATGGCATTCCTCCCTGAGTTTTGAGGGAGTGTGCTTCCGTGCTATCCCCGCTCCCCTCGTTCAACTATATTCTCTATGTCTCAATACTTTCCCTCAGTGTTGGAAGCACGCACATGTCCAACCTATTCCGAAAAAAGGAAGCCGCTCTGATCCTTCAACTATCGCCCTATAGCTCTCACTTGTATTCTATCTAAGATCTTTTAAACCCTTCTCAACTCTCATTTCTTAGATCATCTGGAATCTCATTCACTTCTTTCCGATCGCCAGTACGGCTTTCGGCGCTCGAGGTCTACTGGCGATATACTTTCTTATCTTACTGATTTATGGTTTTCCGCCCTTAGGAACTACGGGGAGACTTGCGTGGTGGCGCTTGACATATCCAAAGCATTTGACCGGGTATGGCACGCGTCACTGCTCTCCAAGCTCCCCTCCTTTGGGTTTCCTCCTTCTCTTTGCTTACTTATGTCTAGTTTTCTTTCAAATCGCTCAATATCGGCTGTTGTTGATGGGGCGACTTCTTCTTCCTTTTCTGTCAATAGTGGTGTTCCTCAGGGTTCTGTCTTATCTCCTACTTTATTCCTACTTTCCATTAATGATCTTCTCACCTGCACATCTAACTCTATCCACTCATATGCCGATGACTCGACCCTTCATTCTTCAACTCATTTCAATTCTGCTTCTTCTTTTACTTCTAGAATTGCCTCTCGTCTTAATCTTTCCGATTCTATTCTCGTTGATCTGGATAGAATTTCCGGGTGGGGTCGTCTGAACCTTGTGAAATTCAATTCTTTAAAAACTCAACTTCTACAAATCTCCCTCTCTAAGACACCTTCTAACTTTCCTATCTCTTTCGACGGTTCTTTCGTCTCTCCTGTTGACAATATAAACATCCTTGGCCTTAACATAAACAAAAAATGTCTTGGAAACCTCACATCACAATGGTTGCTAGGGCGGCCTCAAAGAAACTGGGAGTTCTGTTTAGACTGCGAGACTTTTTTTCCTCTTCTCAGTTGCTCCAGCTATACAAGGGCCTCATCCGCCCCTTGTATGGAGTACTGCTCTCATATCTGGGGGGCTCTGGTTTCACCCGCTTTTGGATAGGGTCGAGTCAAAGGCCAAAAGGCTTATAAATTGTTCTGTACTTTCCAGTTCACTTGACCCTCTATCTTTGCGGCGCGATGTTGGTGCTTTATCTCTTTTTTTCTATAGGTACCGCAGCGGCAGGTGCTCGAGGGAGCTTATCACTCGCGTACCACCACCTTTACGTCGCCCTCGTAGAACTAGGGGTGCTGTGTCTGCACATGAGTTTTGTGTTGATGTGGGTAACTCCAGGTAGTTTGCTGCGGTGCTTCCTTCTTTCCTGCCACATCTGTTCTTGTGGAATTCTTCCATCTTCTGTGTTTCC
>JABUQX010137128.1:0-2500 GCA_015478945.1 Trachelipus rathkii | reverse complement strand
ACAACCCAGGCCAATTGCTACGGAAACAAAGGACAACAACTCCTGGCATACCCATTTATTTCATTTCGGAAGCATCTTTTAAATTATCATTTTAAGTTAAAGAAAATTTTTGAGACAACATATTAGTATTACCCATCCCAATCTGGGCATTTCATGAATTGGATCACTGGATACCTTGAATGATTATATGTCGAAGAGAGACATCCTGCCAAGGAAACATTGCCGAAGTTCAAAAGCATCCCATAATCTCTTCACAACCCCGTTTTTCTAATTAAGCAGTCTCAAAGAAACGCAAGAGGATCTTTAATATTTGAAAGCCCTGGTTTTTGACCGTTATGTGTCATGGTATTCCTAGTGTAAATTTAATTTACATCAATCTATGGCTCAATATCCTTTTGGAATTTTTAAAATGGAAATTGTTGGTCCAAATGATTGGATCACTACAGAATCGAAAAAAGTCTTCGACAAATAATTTTATTATAGATATGATTTGTTGACATGGTAATGAGAGCATATATTTGTTCCATATATCTTGTCTTCCATATTTGTTTGTCTCCAATACATAGCAAAAGCACCTTAAATCGATCTGTGATATATAGCTGTTTTATCAAATACAAGGATGCTGCACCTTTTTCATGATTTTACTATCTTTCTAGCTAACTTAGTATGTAACAGGTATCTTGGTGCTGTCCGCTACCCTGAGCGATTCCGCATTATTTGTTCAGAAGACCACAAGTTATAATTACTGGAAGTTTATCTACGTGTTCTGTGCTTGCAATATTTGTTATATATTTCTTTTCGAGTGTACAGTCATATAGGATTAGGTTGAGCTTAGTAAACTTTTGAAACAATTTTTTGCTGGCGCTTCACTTCTCAAAATCTATTTACATCGTGTTTATAGAACTGTGGCTTTAACTATATTGTTCAGATTCAGTGACTAGGCTATCCCATGTCAGCTGACATATTTCAACTAGCATCAAAGTTTACCAACCTAACGTAAGGTGTCATTAATTGCTAGCTTGTTGTTCTTTTCCTTTAGTTTAACACTGATCGCATGAGTAAAATATGCACCAGATGGATATAGGGGTCTCAATCGCTTGTAGAAAGTTTTCCATTTCCCTTAATATCTTCCTGGTGAGATGAACCGATATCACCACACATAATGTTTCCTTTCTGAATTTGAAAATATTGAGGAAAAAACGTGTAATTGATGTGAAAATCTTTTCAATACACTCGATTAATCATGCAATAGATAATAATAAGATAATAATAATAATAATCAATAATAATACTATAAGATAATAATAATAATCAATAATAATAATAAATATATAATAATAATAATAATAATAATAATATAAAAATAATAATAAATGAATAATAATAATATAAAATAATTCAATAATTAAAATAATAATAATAATAAATATTCAAACAATTTATTCAACATAGAAAATACAATTTAGTTATAATAACAAAAGAGGCAAAATTTTATAATTTATATTGTCACAATGTTGTTACATTTTCAATACATCATCATTATAACAACAAATTAATTACCTAGTATGTGAAATGGTCTGTACTAATTGCAAACAGTGGTGTTGGAAACCCGAAATACATTTAATAAGTCTAAAAATTAAAAATAAACCATTAAAAATAATAATAATAACAACAATAATAATAATAATAATAATAATAATAATCAATACATATAATAATAATAAACTAATAATAATATAATTTTAATAATAATATAATAATAATATTAATAATTAATAATAATAATAAATAATATATAATAATACCACATATAAGGAAACATAAAACAGTAATAAATATAATAAATTAGTAATAATAATAATAAAATAATTTAATATAATAATAATTAAAATATATAATATAATAATAATAAATAATAATAATAATAAATAAAATATATAATAATATAATAAAAGGAAAATATTACAAGAAAATAATTATTAACAGTCGAGATATACATAATAATATATAATATAATCAATAATAATTATAAATAATAATAATATAATAATAATAATAATATAATATAATAATAATAAATAATAAAAAAATATAATATAATAATAATAATAATAATAATATTAATAATAATAATAATAATATAATAAATAATATAATAATAAATAGCATATAATCAGAATCACGACTCAGCCAAGTCGGATTTATCACACGTTAACATAAATTGATTTAACACAAATTTATAACACATTTTATTATACCCCCATTAATTATATAACCAAAAAAATATCGTTTGATGATGAATTTCTACTATTGCAGACACAAGGTCATGTCCTTTGAGACCCGAAAATATGATTAGTAAAATAATTTAAAAATGGTTATATAAGATAATAAATATAACAATAATAAATACATAATATAATAATATAATACATAAATATCGCCCGATATACAGTACATACGCGTCTAACTATATCGACTGCTAGCGTGCTGTGTGTGTGTT
>JABUQX010137127.1:27500-28925 GCA_015478945.1 Trachelipus rathkii | reverse complement strand
ATTGCTTATAACCGCTTCAATATATATATATATATATATATATATATATATATATATATATATATATATATATATATATATATATATATATATATATATATATATATATATATATATATATATATATCCTTATCTGTGCCTTGTTTTTGTTATTGTAATTATAATTATTATTATAATTATTGACGTTGCTTGTTATTATCATTATTATTATTATTATTATTATTATTATTATTATTATTATTATTATTATTATTATTATTATTATTATTATTATTATTATTATATTTCAATGATTAGTATTATTATTATTATTATTATTATTATTATTATTATTATTATTATTACTATATTTCAATGACTAACAAGTTCTTCAGGTTTATTTCTTATCTTTCCATTTAAAAGAATTATGAATATTATTTGTTCCATAAGCGACGAAAATTATCAAATGATTTGTAATGTTTTAAAACTTTTGTATCTCCAACTCTTTTTACGTAATGTTTTCTTCCTTTTTTTCTTTTTCTTTCTTGGTTAAAAAGAAAAATAGAAAAAGGAAAGAAAAAAATGATTTATAATTTAAAATTGATTTCATGAATGAGTAAGGAAAGTATTAAAGCGATTGAAACTAATTAAAAATTTTGGATTTCAATTCTTCAAATTAAAGTTATTAAAGGATAATAAAATAAAAATTTATTTGATAAGTTACTTTAAATTTATTTTAAACAAATCAATTTTAAGGTTATAATATATATATATATAATATATATAATATATATATATAATATAGAATAATATATATATTTATTATTAATATAATATATATATATATATATATATATATATATATATATATATATATATATACCATAAATAATAATATATATATATATATATATAATAATAATAACAACAACATTAATAAATACAAATTATTTGTATATATATATGGAAAAAAAATATATATATTTAATAACAATTATTTTCCTATATATATGCATATGTAAAATAAGACCATATATTTATATATATATATATATATATATATATATATATATATATATATATATATATATATATATAGATGTTAAATATTGCATAATAATCGCAATTAAATAAGATGTTAAAGAAAGAACATATAATGAGAAGATAAAGAATTAACTGCCTTCTCTGGGATTGAACCACCGCATGTTGCGCGTGAGGACAATATGCCCGGTGCTATACAACTGAGCTATCCTCCAAGCCAAAAAACTTGGATTCAAGAACAGTTATAAAGCAACCGAGTTCCCGTCAAGGCGACATCACCAGGTGTCCAGCCTGTCCTATCTCTCGTTCTTTATATTTTTAGATGTTAAATATTGCATAATAATCGCAATTATATAAGATGTTAAAGAAAGAACATATAATGAGAAGGTAAAGAATTAACTGCCT
>JABUQX010137127.1:17500-22500 GCA_015478945.1 Trachelipus rathkii | reverse complement strand
CAACAAAGGGATTAGTAGGCTTTTGTTTTACTGCTTTACTGCTTTAACTCATATGCTTTACTGCTTTAACTCATATATTTATTAACATTATGTTTTCTTTTATATTTTTATTTTGTTTTAATACTTTTTATTTATTATTATTTTATTATTATTATTTTATTATTTTTATTATTTTATTATTATTTTTATTATTATTTTTATTATATTATTTTATTTTATTATTATTATTTTATTATTATTATTTTTATTATTATTATTTTATTTTATTATTATTTTTATTATTATACTTAGTGTTATTTACTTCATGCCTATTGTTATTATTATTTAACACACATACACACACACACATACACACACACTTACACATACGCACACACACACACACACACGCACCCTGTTTAAACATATCAAATAAGTTCTTTTGTATGAACATAATAACTTAAAACATTATTAAAAACGATTTTATGTTTTGAAATTAAACACATTACATTATATTACTCATTCAATTATAACTAAATTATTTCAAAGTTCTTAAAACTTCTATAATAAATCAATCATTATCTTTGAACAAAAGAATTTATTGATAACTTTGTTAATGCTTTGTTTATAAATTTTATAACTATCAAGTTTTAAAATAATTTTTACTAAAATTTTATGAAATTTTATTAAAAACATATATTTTACGTACCTTAAAGCAATAAATCAGTAAATCAGTAAGGCAAGCCCCTAGCAGCCCTCTACACCAAGCTATGCTACGTTTTGTTCTACTGACTTGCTGCTTTTACATCATCTTTAGCCATGTAATAAGTATATACAAAATAAGTTCTTCTCTGCTAACATAACATGTATTTTATTAAAATCATTCTAGATTTTGTTTAAAAATAACAATTATTCACTTACATTTATATTATTCACTTACTTTTAACTTAAAAATATTTCAAAGTTTTTTAAATAATTCGGATTTTCTTTATTATTATTATTATTATTATTATTATTATTATTATTATTATTATTATTATTATTATTATTATTATTATTATTATTATTATTATTTATGTACATTGACAATCAACACGAGAAAACACACTTCTTACAGATACGAGACTGAGCTCTTTCTGAAAAATGTGTTGAAATAACTACTTTAGGCCTAAATTTAGGATAATCCTTTTTGTACCCCGGGGCGATTTAGGCCTAATTCCAGGTCAAAATATATTTCAAACTGACCTTTTTCTGTAAAATGTGGTAATAACTTAGAGATTAGGCTAAATTTGAACACAAATTGGGATAAACTTTTTGTATCCCTGGCTGATTTATGCCTAATACCAGGTCAAAAAGGTAATTCCAGTATAGACAAGAATCATTGTTATTATAAATATATTTCAAACTGAAACATGCTGGATCGGTAAGATCCTTTAAGCAGGTAAGAAGGAAATGTTTTCCTTTCTTGTGAGTGGACGGAGTAATCCTTATCTCTATATGACCTCGTATGTGATTGGTCGAGAATTATTTTATCGCTTTTGCCTTTTAGGTATGTAAAAACATGTTTTTCATATCCTGAGCAAAAGCTTCGTTTATTTAAACTATATGTATGTTGAGTTGAATGTATATAAGTATAAGGATTATAAACTAACTACATGCATATAGTTTAAATAGAAGCAGAAACAAGCACTAAATGTAAACAATGTTACTATCTAAAACAAAACGTCATGGTGTGTGCGCTCTAATCCTCATCGTTTCTAAAATCACTCACAAAGCATATTCCTGCACCTATTTAAAGGATCTTACTAACCCAGCAACATTCAGGTAGTATTGCATGCTCGCTGTGGTGCTCAGTGCTGTCTGCTTTTTTGACCTGTTGTCGTCATTGAGATACAAAAGGCTTATCCCAAGTAGGCTAACGTGGTTATTTCACCGCATTTTGCAAGAGGTCGGTGCAGTATATTTTGACATTGTTAAGAGCTAAATAAGCCATCTAAAACTTATCTAAATTTGGAAGTAAGATGAATTATTTCCAGCTTACACGAAAGAGGTCGAGACTAATCGTAAGGAAGGTGCACGCATTGTTATGTTTACTATAGGTATCAATTGTCAATGTACATAGATAATAATAATAATAATAAAAGAAAATCCAAAATTATTTAAAGAAGCTTTGGAAATATTTTTAGTTAACGATGAGCCAGCCTGAAGTGGATGGTGTTGGCCACAAGCAAAAACCTAAATGACTCCCAGCCTACAGTATGTTAGCATGAAAGCTATTAGTTATTTACTCTATTAATGGCTAAAGATGATGTAAAACAGTAAGTCAATAAAACAAAACGTACAGTTAAAAATAAATTCTTTATTCAAAGATAATGATTGATTTATTATAGAAGTTTAAAAATAGGTGTAGGTGATTTGAAATAATTTTAGTTATAATTGAATGAGTAATATAAATGTACGTGTTTAATTAAAACAAAAATGTTTTAATAAATTATACGTTATGTTCATACAAAAGAACTTATTTTTATGTGTAAAGTGGGAGTGTTTGTTGTGTGTGTGTGTGTGTGTGTGTGTGTGTGTGTGTGTGTGCGTATGTGTAAGTGTGTGTGTATGTGTGTGTGTGTATGTGTGTTAAATAATAATAACAATAGGCATGAAGTAAATAACACTAAGTATAATAATAAAAATAATAATAAAAATAAAAATAATAATAAAAATAATAATAATAAAAATAAAATAATAAAAATAAAAATAATAATAATAATAAAAATAATAAATAATAAAAATAAAAATAATAATAATAAAAAATAATAATAAATAAAAAGTATTAAAACAAAATAAAAAATATAAAAGAAAACATAATGTTAATAAATATGAGTTAAAGCAGTAAAGCATTTGAGTTAAAGCAGTAAAGCAGTAAAACAAAAACCTAATAATCCCTTTGTTGCTAGGGAACAGCATTATTGATTTCCTGTTCTACTGCTTTAAAGGTATGTAATGAAATGTGTAATGTTAATAAATATATGAGTTAAAGCAGTAAAACATATGAGTTAAAGAGTAAAAGCAGTAAAACAAAAGCCTACTAATCCCTTTGTTGCTAGGTAACACCTCTATTGATTTACTGTTTTACTGCTTTAAGGTCTGTAAAGTATATGTTTTTAATAAAATTTCGTACAATTGTAGTAAAATAAAATGTTTATATATCAGACACTCTGGGTTTTTCTTCTTACATACAATTTTTAAAAATTTATAAATTAAAAAGTATTAAATAAAAAATATAAAAGAAAAAATAATGTTAATAAATATATGATGTAAAGCAGTAAAGCAATAAAGCAGTAAATCAGTAAAGCAGTAAAACAAAGCCTTACTATTCCCTCTGTTGCTAGGCAATTGAGCTATTGATTTACTGTTTTACTGCTTTAAGGGCTGTAATGTAAATGTTTTTAATAAAAAATGTTTAAGTATGAATCATAGTATATTTGAAAAGAAATTTTTTGAATAGTTTACATTGATATCACAACTATGAAATATGTGTTAAATAATAATAATAGGTCTGTAATGAGTTACAGTTTTAGGATCGTAAAAATGTTTTTAATAAAAATGTTTAAGTATGAAATAAAAATGAATGACTCATAGTATATTTGAAATGAAATTCTTTGAATAGTTTACATTGATATCATATTTATCGTTCACGAGGTAATATTGCGCCTGCGGGCGCACGCGGCGGGCCAGGGAACGCTGCGGGTAATGTCGCACCTGCAGATTGCGGGTTGACTGTCTTTTGCGCAGGAGAACTCATCTCTTTACGTACAAAGTAGTCCACTACAGCCCTA
This sequence comes from Trachelipus rathkii, assembly GCA_015478945.1. Classification (NCBI taxonomy): domain Eukaryota; kingdom Metazoa; phylum Arthropoda; class Malacostraca; order Isopoda; family Trachelipodidae; genus Trachelipus; species Trachelipus rathkii. Next base: position 18,688 of record JABUQX010137127.1, on the reverse strand, counting down.
TGGGAAAATAATATTAGCGTTGTTCTATGATGTAGGGTAGGGTAGAAAAGGCTAGAAAAATGCTAACTCATAGTAGGAAGGATCCTAGCAACTTATAATATACACCAATCGACTCCTCATACCTTATAACCTAGGGGGTGAACACCAGCCAGGGCACATTAGGCTCAGGGGTTGCAGGAACCATCAACGTTGAACCATCAATGGAAATCTGAGTCATCAAAGAGTAACCATCAATACAGGTGGTTTCAAATGACATCATCAAAGATGAACCATCAATATAGGTGGTATCAAAGATGACGTCATCAAAAGATGAGTCATCAAAGATGAACCATCAAGATAGGCACCATCAAAGATGAACCATCAAAGTTGAACCATCAAGTTGAGCCATCAAGTTGAGCCATCAAAAACTGAACCATCAAAGCTAAGTCATTAAAGTTGATCAAAGTTGAGGCATCAAAGTTGAGAGGCATCAAAGTTGAGACATCAAAGTTAAGGCATCAAAGCGCTGAAGGCATTAAGATATCGAAGTATGTGTGTGTAATATGTGTAATCTATCACGGGTGTATGTGTGAATAAGTGTCATAGTGTGTGTGTAAGTAAGTGTCATAGTGTATGTGTGTATAAGTGTGTGTGTATAAGTAGCCCTATCGTGTGTGCGTGTGTATCTGTGTGTGTAGGTGTCTAGGTATGGGTGTACCTGTGTCTATGTATGTGTGGAGTGTGAAGGTCTGGAGATGTATGTGTCACAAGTATGTGTGTATGTGTGTGTGTGTAAGGGTGTAGGTGTGAGCTAGGGTGGGTGTATGTATCTATGGCGGGGTTGGTGAGAACGATGTGTGTGTATAAAGTAGACTAGTGGGTGTGTGTGTAGGTGTGAGTGTAAGTGATACATATATATATATATATATATATATATATATATATATATATATATATATATATAATTATTATTATTATTATAATTATTATAATAACAATATATATATATATATATATATATATATATATATATATATATATATATATATATATATATATATAATTAATTGACAGTAGGGTCGGAGATGTGTGTGAGAGAATATGTGTGTGTGAGTGTATTTGTGTGTGTAATGTGTGTGTGTGTGTGTAATTGATACATATATATGCATACCCATTCACTTGATACCTGGGTGCTTTTCACGTGTTCAC
>JABUQX010137127.1:10000-12500 GCA_015478945.1 Trachelipus rathkii | reverse complement strand
AATAATAATAATAATAATAATAATAATAATAATAATAATAATAATAATAATAATAATAATAATAGTTTGCAGCAGACAGTGTACCTTAAAAATGTATTTTTGCGGTTTACCTCAGTGTAATTTAGCTCGTTGTGCAAGATGTTCTAATTGGTTGAATCGAGAAATATTTTATAGAGAGCGTTTTTAGAGACCATAGGAACAAATTTGAAGGGTTTAGGTGAGATATTTTGGTGCTTTTTCACCTTTATAGCTAGGGACCACCTTTAATATATATATATAATATGTATATATATATATAGCAACCTTATTATATATATATATATATATGTAATATATATATATATAATATATGTAATAATAATATATATATATATATATATATATGTATTTAATATATAATAATATATATATATAATATATAATAATAATAATATATATATATATATATATATATTATATATATATATATATATATAATAATATATAATAATAATAATAATATATATATATATATATATATATATATATATATATAATATATATATAATAATATATATCAATATAATATCTTTATATAATAATATATGTACGTAATAATATATATAATAATAATAATATATATATATATATCTATATATATATATATAATAATATATATATACTATATATATATATATAATATATATATATATATATTGTATATATATATATATATATATATAATAATATGTATATATATATAATAATAATATATATATAATATATATATATATATATATATATATATATATAATTTGTTATATATATTATTTATATATATTATATATATATACATACTCATAATATATACATATATATATGATATATATAATATATATAACATATATATATAAATATATATGATATATCTATATATGTACATAACATATATATTATACTCATCATATCTTATATCTGTATATATTCTTTTATATATAACATAACAGACTCTCATATATATGGAAGAAGATATGCATGTAAACTGATTATCTAGGTTGGATGATCTAGTGCTTTTTGTGATGACGACATATAATACATGATATATATATATATATATATATGTATATATATATATATATATATATATATATATATATATATATATATATATATATATATTAGGTGATAAGAAAGCCTAGGAAGTGATTATATATACATGTAAAAAGTGCGTTTTCACATAAGGCTCTAATATTATATATATATATATATATATATATATATATATATATATATATATATATATATATATATATATATATATATATATATATATATATATATATATATGTGTCTCTTTATATATATATATATATATATATATATATATATATATATATATATTAGAGGAGGTTGTATTTATTTATCTTTTTTTTCTTCTTTAAATGGGTTTTTTTTTTTTGTTTTCCTAATAGCCTTTGGATATTGATTTGCCTTGAAAGACCTAAGACACAGCTACTTGCTTGGTTTTTCGCTTCTGAAGCCTCCGTTTTACTTTATACGAAATTTTAGCACGCCTCCGGCTATTAAACAGCACCATTATTTTTTATAATTAATAAAAATTGTCAGAATCATTTTAACCTATCCTTATTAAAGAACTTTTGTAATTAGATTTTAGAATATTTATTATAAATTGTCATTCATAATATATACAAAATATTTGTTTACAAATCGTAACAGTTTAGTAAGTTTTTAAAAGAAAAATGATATGTATATATATATATATATATATATATATATATATATATATATATATATATATATATATATATATATATATATATATATATATATATATATATATATTTATATATGTACTTATAAACTCTTGGTGCCCTTCGCTAGAGTTGAATAACTTTTTAAGATTAAAAGCATATGTTAAAAGTTTGTTGCACTCTTTGTCTGGGGAATGTTTTTTCAAAGAAATTTTATTTTTTGGCGGTAAAGTGACAGCATAATATATGTGCCTATAAATTAAATAAAATACAAGATATAATATATATCTTATTAACATAGGATATAAAATACTTACATAATAATAAAATCCTTACTTTTATAATAACTTACCATGAAAAATAAAGATCATAAACAATTAATGTTTTAGCATAATTATTTTTTTTTCCTTTTTATTAAAGAAACCACATTAAATGTTTAGCTCTACTATTTGGTTACTACATAATACTTCTCGGAAGGTTGGGTGGTCGAGTCACTACGAGATCATTAGTTATAAAGCGGAGGAGTTTGTTTAGTTATCTTTTGTATTGTTGCTCCACATCTAATGATAGCTGATGTAGTTCGTCTCCCTCCATTTCTTGCATATTTCTGATTGGATTTTTTCCTTTTTCTCCCTTTTCATCTTCGGATTTCTTATCAGCGACGAGCTTCTTATTAGATTTTGTATTTGGTTTTAAGGTTAAACGACTTATATTATGGGATTTTGAAGAAACTTCTTTTTATATATATC
>JABUQX010137127.1:0-7500 GCA_015478945.1 Trachelipus rathkii | reverse complement strand
TGCAGCGTGTCTCAAAAAATGTGCTAACACATTGACTTGCTTTTTGTTTTTTAAGGGTGTAACTACTGTAACCAGAATGGAGGTGATCAACTTAACCTTTGAAGAGAGAAAGTTTGTCCTTAAATGCTATGGACCACCGGAACGCCACGTAAGTGCAAAGACGGTCCAGAAGGGAGTTCGATAAACGCCAAACAACGCACGGACCATTGCCCGCATCAGAGAGAAATTTGAAGCAGATGTAACCGTTCAGAAACGTCAACAAGAAATGTTCTGGACGACCATGGAACATCCACCAACCCTGAAAAGGAAAAGCAGGGTACAGAAAACCTTCTTCCGATACCCACAGAAATTTCATACGACAAACCGCTGGGAGACACACATTCTCAAAGATAGTGTCCATCGCATCTTGAAGCGTTCTACGCTGGAAATGCTACATACCAAGACTACTCCATGCTCTCAATGAAGACGATCCGAACCGGATTTTGTAAATGGTACTTGGCTCAATGTGCAGAAGATGCATTTCCACACAAATTGTCTGGAGCGATGAGTCACCTTTAAATTAAATGGTTCGATTAGTCGCCATAATTGTACCTACTGGACTCCTGTAAATCACATGTTAAAGCTGAGCACCATTTAAACCTACCAGGGGTAATGTGTGGTGATGGGGAATTTCAGCATTGGGCATCATAGGACCGGTTTTTTAACAGAGCGGTCGATAGGGAGAGCTAACCTAACCTTGCTGCAGGAGTCGGTCGGTCAAACACATTGACGAGATGTTTTGGTGATAACGACGTGATTTACTTTCAGCAAATGGAGCACCTCCCCACACCATCGCGATCTAAAGAGCTCACCTCCGATGCAGAATTTCCAAAACATATGGATTGACGAAGGGGTAGTATTGATACTCTGCGCATTCCCCAGATTCCCAGAATATACGCACCAATGAATCTAAGTACTGTAAGTAAGAAGAATGTAATTAAGAAGAAAATAATGTGAAAGGAAATTGAAGAAAGAAATTAAAGACAAGAAGGGGAAACCTCAAAAAAGACAGAGGGATGTTTATAAGAAAAGAAGGGGGAAGCTAAAATGACAAAAACAGGAAGACAAAGGGACGGAAAGGATGAGGGAAAGAAACAGAAATAGAAAAAACAGTTGGAAAGGAAAAAAGTGGAAAAATTAAAACATAAAGAAAAGAGATCAGAATAGTAAATAAAAAGACATTCCACAGAAAGTGAAGGTGTTTAATGTGTCAAGGCCTGCAAGAAGACTACAACACAGCAAGATGTGAATATACTAAACAAGGATAGGAATAAGAAAATTAGACAGCGTAAGTGATTGAAGGAAGTCTGAATGAATAAAACAAGGGATTTAGAAACGGATACATAAGCAAGAATATTTAAGTTGAGAGACAATAATGATGCAATAAGGAAAAGAACGAACAAAGAAAGTTCTATAGTAAATGGTCTAAAAACAAATAAAGAGTAAAATGTAGATTTGAAATTAAATATATAAAAAAAAAAAGAAACTATAAAAAAAATAAAATACTTGTCCCAATGCTACAATCCTATCATTGACCATTTATTTAAATAAATGGGATGTCTTTCGAATTAAAAGAAGTTATAAGGAGTTGAGTGCCCTTCATCATAAAAAATAAAATATATATTTGTAAGAAAAGAATAAAAGTAGAAGAAAAGTAGAAAATAAAAATATAAATGAAAAAAGAAAGAATAAAAATAAGAAAAAATAAAAAAAAAGAAAAATGAAAAAAAAAAATTAGAAAAGAAAAGAATTAAAGGATAATGTAAATGAAAAAAAGTGATAAAAAATAGTCTATAATAAAAATATCTAAAAACAAAAGTAAAGAAGAAGTAAAAAAAAAAAGAATAATAATAAATAATAAGAAAAAAGTATAAGGAAAGGTGATAAGTATAATAGTAAAAAGATAAAAAAAAATTAAAAAAAAAAGGATATTATGCTTAAAAATAACCAAAATAAGGAAAATAAAATAAAAAGAAAATAAAAAAAAAATTTCGTAAACAAAATTATTAAAAAATTATAACAGAATAAAAGAAAATAACAAGAATTCATAACTGTATATAAGATATTTAATATAAGAGGAAAGATAGTAAGATAAAAAAAGAAGATAAAAAATAAAAAAAAATCGACATTAACATAATAGCGTAGCCACATAGAATCTATAATAGGAAAAGGAATGGAAAATAGAATATACGGCGTAGAATAAGTAAGGCTAACTATATACTCACTAACTAAAACCTCAGAAAAATCAATAAATAAGAAAGGCTAGCAGAGCTATATCAAGCCTAGCATATAAAAAAAACTACGGTAGGCAACAAAATAATATATATCAATCATATAGCACATGTAAATGGGAAGTCATCTGGTTTGGCAAATGGGATATGACTATCATTCATACATTACAAAAAAAAGAAAAAAAGCGAAAAGCAAAGACAACTAAAAATAGTAAACTCAGATAAAACAGCTAACACAGCCACCAAACAACCACATAGAACCGAAAATTCCAAAACAAAAAATCCCAATATCTCAACATATAAACCTCTAACCTACTTAAAACCAAAGAACTCAAGTTTAAGAATGATAAAAAAAACAACACAGAACACCCGACTAAAAGAACGCTAATTTTATATAAAGATCATTTATTCTCTTGCGAAACATTACGACCTAATTCGAAAAATAAGCAGAAATCAACATCCTGAACGCTGCGAGACCAGACCAACAATATAATACTCGAAAAATCCTCAGTAGACATAACAACAACGAAAACACCGAACCCAAATAGCATATCAAAAAAATGACATGCCACAAAAACCACTGCTGATATAGATCCTGGCAAAACATAATAAAAGAAAAAAAAATAAGAAAAAAAAAGAAGAAAACAACTAAAAAAATAATTAAAGACTATTGTAATAATTTTGGTCATAAATATAATTAGAAGAGGAAAATAATTACCCCAGAAAGGTTATATATACACAATTTTTTTTAAAAAAAAATCAAGAAGAAAAAAAAAAAAAAAAAAAAAAAAAAACAATATATTATATAAAAACCAAATCCAAAAATAAATAAACAAAACTTATTAAAATATAAAAATAAATAATCATATATCATAATAACTACCTAGCAAACATATAAGAACCAAAAATAGTCCAACAAAACTTTTTTTATAGTAAATTAACATGCACTCAAAAATCATTATTAATCATGTTTTATAAAAGTGTAATTCATAGCCTATATTATGGATATGGTTGATTGCAATTGAAAGAAGAAGAAAAGAACCTCAATATGAACATAAAAGAATAAAAAAATTCCTCAAATAAAAGGATCTAATGAAAAACGACACCCATAACAAAGACCAAAATAAACCAAATAAAAAATAAATAAAAATAAATATATAATAATAAAATTACCAAACAAAAATAAGTATTATAGAATAATTTAATTTTTAGAAAAAGGAGCTAGTCTGTAAAAGTTTGAAAGGCATTTTAGACCGAAACAAGGCCAATAATTGAGGAGAAAAAAAAGCCTCAAAAAAATAGAGACATGGCGGCACCAACAAAGATAGTCTTAATTAGCAGTTGCCAATGGAAACAACCAGTGTTTGAAAGCATTAATAAAAGTATAGATGCTTTCTTGGGAAGGCACAAATCAAAAAGTTAACCTCCAGTGAAATCAATAAAATCCTTAATGGATAAAAATAATGAGAGTTCGCAAGAGAAATAAATGAGATCATTAAATAGTAAAATATCATGCGTATCTTGAAAACGTAACATCTATTATAACAGTTATTACAAAATAAGAATAATATGAAATAACCCGTAAAAATTGAATATTTTGATGTTAACAAATGAGTAGCGAATTATTATTATTGAAGATATAGTAGAGAGGAGGGAGACCACACGGCCGCCATTGGTGCTTCACGCCCAACGATAGAAGAAAGCCGGCGACTGAATCAAAGTATATAATCAATAATACGATATCCCTATATTAATATAGTATATAGAACTCAAAAAATAAAGTATAAGACTAGTAATAGAACCAAATAAATGATATATAATCAATAACTGAAATAATAAAATATTACTATAAAACAACTCACTATAAATATAATATAACCCTACCTAGGTATAAATATAACGATACACCTACACATATAATAAATAACAGCAGAAATCGCTCACTCGTAATAACCATAAAACTATCGATAATATCAACCGCATAAACCAACACAATAATAATTATTATATATATATATATAAATATATATATATACCTCACCTCATACTACACTACCACATATCCTAAGACCTATACTAACAATACTAATAGCAAAACAATAGTATGTATATATAGTATATAATAATTATATGAATATATAATTATAAGGAGTGGTGTCTCAAAGTATTAAAAAATATGCTAAACTAAACAACGTATATGAAAAAAGAACAACTATTACAAACTTTATTTATGAAAACCATAAAAAAAGCATGTAACAAAGCAGTGTAAAAAGGTTTGGAAGAATTACAAAACAATATGACCATGGATGTATTTAAAAATTCAAGTGGTTAGACGCAAATGTTGTAACAAAAATAAGATGGACCGGCAACATTATCCAGACACAGCTGAATAAAACGTGATAACTGAAATAGGAGGAAGTCGCAAAACGAAACAACGAAAAACAAGTGATTATTTGGAAATGTTCGCGACAATGATGTGTCTTTGCTATTTCCAATTCAAGGTTAGCATTTATCGTTCTTGGATATAAATTAGAAGACGATAAACTCATGTATCTTATGTAAGGTAAATCCCCCATAAAAAAGGAGAAGTCCATCTTGGCGTGAGAAGCTGAAGAATGGAAGCGCAGAAGTATTACAAAATACTACCCCGTAGGGGCGTCCAATCCATATCATGATGTGGAAAATTATCTGCAGATCGAGTGAAGCTCTTAGATCGCAATAGTGAGTAAGTAAGTGAGAGAGAGGAGAATCCGAACAATCCCACCAAAATCGACAACATGCTGAAACAGAAATAAAACAAACGATACGTAAATCCAACCAAACCAACCATCTTAGCGATCCAAACCTAGCGCCTTGCAGCCAACAACCGACTCAACATAGCAAGCAAAAAGAGTTAAAGTACACTACTCACTATACAAGACCGCAAAAATACAATGATGATAAAAAAAAAAACCAAGAAAGAGTCCTCATGAACTCCGAACAACTGATTTGAAATCCCAAAACCCAAAACCACACAACAGTTAAAACCGCCTGGAATAGCAAGTATTAAAATGGTGCGTCAAGCATATAATAAAAACATGTGGATTACAGGAAGTCCAGTAGGTAACCAATGATATTGAGCCGTAACTAATCGAACCATTTAATTGTCTAAAGGTGGACATATATGACGCTCCAGACAATAATTGAATGTAGGAAAAACCATGCATTACTTCATATGCACAAAATTGAGCCAAAAGATTAACACATTTACAAAAATGACCAATAGGTTCGGGATGTAACTTCAAATTGGGAGAGCGAATGGAGTAGTCTTGGTATGTAAAAGCATTCGACAGACGGAATAGACGCCTTCAAGATGCGAGACAACCTCCAAAAATCACCTTTCCCTGAGATGTGTGTCTCAACCGAGCGGATTGTACCAGAGAGAAATAAATCAATGTAGAGGGAATACGGACCAAGAAAGCGAGTCTCGCTACCTGGCTTTTCCTTTTCAGGGTTAGGTCGCCGATGTCCATGGTTGAACGCTCACTCCATAGAAACATTTACTAGAATTGTTCCAACGACGTACTGTAAACGGTTACAAAATCTGCTTCAAAATTCCAATCTCTGAATCGCGCACAAATAGTCCAGGTGCTCAGTTCGGCGGTCCTTAATCGAACTCCACTATCTGATACCGCTCTAGAGCACACTTACCGTGGCGTTTCCGGTACAGAGAAACAAATCCCCCACATAGCATTTAAGCGACAACACCAACTTCTCCTCATCTACCCTCACACAAAACGTTAACGCTGTGAATCACACCTCACACCATCAATCCTACCAGTCTCAAGCAGCTAAGTACAGCCTTAAAAAACAAAAACGACAGTCATCGTGCTTTAACCGCACATCCTTTCTATTGAGCACACGCGAATACGTGCATGCTATATGGTATAAATATATTATTTACATAACAACTAACCATACGATAAATTTTTAATACCAACATATATATATATTATATATATATATATATAATATATATACAAATATATACTATAACCATAACATATACAGTACCTCCTACCTATGCACACATCACAAAAGATATATATATAATAAAATCCATATTATATATTACTCAATATAAACCTATATAACAGATATATAACCAACTACACTCCTACACATACCATACAGCATATACCCTACATATATGACAAAAACCTGCAAGAAAACTTCAAGTCTATCCAAAGAAATGAGGAGTAAATTACCTAGTGAGAAACCATTGTCCTGCTGGTGTACAAATTGATGGCTAAATACGCACCAGAAATCCATACTTCAAATAATATAATAAATACTAAATAAAAAATAAAATAAAAAAAATATAATAATAAATACAATCATATATATAACAATATAATCACAATAAAAAACTAATATACGATAATAATATATATAATATATATAAAGTAATAAAACTTAATAAATAGATAAAAAATAATAAATAAGAAGATAAATATAAACTATATAAATATGAATAAGCACGATAGCAAAAAGAACCAGACGACTATATAAGAAAAACCAAGATCACTCACTATAGGCAAAATACATACAAACCTCACTCTCTAACACCGAAGAATATACTCACACCTCCCACGCAAAATAATATATATATATATAATAATAACTATAATATATAACTATAATAATAAATAAATATTATAAATACATAACAATAATATAGATAAAGTAAATACCTGTCTATACAATATATATATAAACTAAATGAATATAACAGATAAAAACTCCATACTAAAAGATACATACACATACTGTAAAAACATTATTTAATTGATCCTAAAAAGTCTCAAATCTAAAATGCTGATTGATATTATCATTTCTACTTTTGAGTTTAAATGCTCGAAAAAAACTCGATACAACGAGAAGAATAAACCAAAAGAAATATTTAAAAAAGTAAGAAAAAACATTTTGCATTTGAATTTGCAATTTTGGATTTCCGAAATTTTGGTCTGAAATTTAAAAGTAAATATATAAGAAAAGAAATTACATTTGGAGATTTAGCAATAAATTTTGATATCATTTAAGGCGTAACTTAATGCGATTAATATTTTATTTTTAGTTATGATAACGAAATATAGACAGAGGCACACGCTTACAACAAATTTACTTCTTTTGTTGGCTTTTAGTGAACAAATTTTTGTGGAAACTGTTGAAAGGAACTAAAAGCGGAATT
>JABUQX010137126.1:17500-29912 GCA_015478945.1 Trachelipus rathkii | reverse complement strand
CCAGGGTAAGCTTTTAATTTCAGCTAATTTAAGGGATATTACTTTAGTTCTAATTTTAATGAGTTGAAATTCCCATTTATGTGCTCGCTGATTTATGGAAATATTAATAAAATTATCATTAAATGCAGGTAAAAATTTATCTTTTAAAGTATCTACCATTTTAGTGGTTCTATAAATAGTAGTTTTAATTTCTGATGGACATTCTAAAGATACAATCAAGTCAAGATATCCTTCAATGAAATTTACTTCACCGGAGTGATACAAAATGATACCTGGCAGTACTCTTGTCTCTTCATTAATGTTAGTGGAGATGGATAAGACTGCAGGTAAAAGAAGTAATGCAAAAACTGGACGTAACATTTTCATTACAGTCTGAAATGATTATTACTTCGATTTAATAAATGAGGTCGCCGTTTTATTAAAGTAAAATTAAAATAATTAATTAAATGTATTAAATTCTTTTTTAAAAGTTACCTATGATTATACTAGAGTTACGTTAATTTTAAAATTCAAAATTGGAATCAAGTTTGATATGTTTCTGATAATAATTTTAATTAATGAAATAAAATAAACTTCATAAAATGAAATCAATTTTATTGGATCTTGGATAATAAAACTAAAGATAAGTAATGTTAAAACATTCTGATTATAATTAAAATGAAAATTAAAATTAAAAGATTATATAGCATGAGGCTAATTAATATTAATAAAAGCTGATCAGGCTAATCAATATTAATCAAAACTAATTATAGCATAAGGCTAATTCTGAATTAAAATCAAAATTAAAAAATAAAAGCAAGCTGATTATATAGCTTAAGGCTAATTAATATTAAGATAAAAATTAAAAATAAAAGCAAGCTAATTATATAGCTTAAGGCTAATACTTAATTAAAATTAAAAAGATTAATATTAAATAAACAATCTGATTATATTTTTATTATTCTAATATTAAAACGAAATTTTTCGATTTTTATTTTGTTTTCTTTAAAAATAAAAAATAATAATAAAAACATGTTACTAATAAAAATAAAGTATATAAATAAAAGTATATAAACGTTGTTATTTTACGAAACGTAAATTAAAATTTTTCTTTTTTTTTTTTTGGTTATGTTTCAAAAGAAAAGACTGACCCCTGGGGGCAAAAAAAAAATTTATCCGAATTCGTAACGGACATAATAAAAATATGGAAACTTATACTTAAAAAATTAAGAGTAGAAAAGTGTAAACATGTGTTTTGTGTAATATATTGTAATAGAAATATAAAAACTTAAACCTAAAGGTTATGAACATGGGGATTTTATTTCATATAAAATAAAATAAAATAAAATAAAATATTTATTTACAAAAATTTTATACAATCTAAGAGATTTTAACTCTTAGGAGGCAAATAGTAAAGTCTATTTCCTCTTCTAGTCATCTCTAATGGCAAAACAACTGGAGGTCTCTGTAATTCTGTTTCAGAAGACTCTTGTGTTGCTTCTTCCGTTCTTGGTGGTAGAGATTGAAGAGATTCATGCTCTCTTTGTCTTGTTTGACTTCTTGTAACTCTTTGTTCCACATCCCTCGGACCTCTGAATTGCTGGTGAGGTCTATACGACGGATCTTCTTTTCTATCATCTCTTGTGCCTTCAGATGTTGATAAATCCATAAAATCTTCTGGAGGTGTTACCACATCATCTTTGGGAAGTGCTTCAGAACTTGGCACATTTTCCCCTACAGTTCCATCTGTAAGTGGTGTTACCAAAGCATCCTCTTGTACTTCTGCAATGACAGGCTGTTCCTCATGTTCAGAACTGTCTGAAATATATGAATCCTCTTGTCTGATTGGTGATAGAGACGGTCTATATCCTCCTACTTGAGTTCTTGTTTGTGGAGTAGAATTCATCAATCTACTTCCTTGAGGAGTATCAGGTATTCTTTGGTTACAAGAAGTTTGTGTTTCTTCTACAGGATTCTGCTGTTCTTGTGGTGAATCCGGTAGAACATTTTGTTCATCATAAAAATTAGGAGGAATCCACGAAGAAGTGGTTGGAGATTCTTGATCATCTACCTGTCGATCTACTTCTTCAGGTTCCATACTTGTTCTTTCTGTTGTAACTTTTGGGGAATCCAATGTTTCTTGAATTGCATCTGGATTCCAAATCTCATCATTATCAAATGAAAAATGAGATTCTGTAATCTTTTCTACTGGAATTATCTTTACATTATCCCGGTGAACCGGAAATAATTTCGTTGAATTTAAACACGAAAGCATAAGCTTATTTGGCTCCTTTATTTGATTTACAATAAAAGGACCTTCAAATCTTTTGTTCAATTTAGAACTTTGTTCTGGTTTCTTTACAGCATTCACAAAAACATAATCGCCCACTTTTAATTCTCTTTGTGTGGCATGTTTGTGTTGCTGTTCCATAGCTTTAATTGTTTCTTTTTCTAGATTTTCTCTAGCTAAGTCTCTTATTGCTTCCATTCTTTCCACTACGACATCTACTTCATCTGATATGAATTTTCTATTTTCCGATTTATTTGTAAATGGAGAGACATAATCAGGCATCTCGTAGGGAAGTCTCTTTATATATCCATGCAGGACAAAATGTGGAGATGATCCAATGGATCTATTATACGATGTATTAATTGCTATTTGAGCAAAAGATAAGTATTTTGACCAATCTCTATGATTATCCTTTACGAAATGACGGAGGAAATTTTCAATATCTGCATTCAATCTTTCAACTACCCCATTTTGACTTGGTTTATAGGGCAGAATATTAACCTTATCCTCCAAGCCTTACATAGCTCTTTGAAGGCAGCTGAAGTGAATTCTGGGGCATTGTCCGAGGCTAAAATTTCTGGGCTCGAATGCCGACATATTACTCTTTCTTGTAAAGCTTGAGCAAATTCTTGGCTTGTTCTTGATTTACAAGCGACTAATTCGCAATATCGTGTCAAAACATCTCTGAATACGAGAATGTGTTTGGCACCTGAAACTGAACATGTGGGAAGTTTTCCTATACTATCCACATGTACTCTAGAAAACGGAGTATAAGGAAGAGGCCATCTGTTTATTTCAGCTTTTGAGGCCTAGGACCTTTAACCTTAGCACATGACACGCACTGAGAACAGTACTCCTTTACTAACTTACTTAGATGAGGAAAAACGTATCTTTCTCTAACTCGTTTTTCAGTCCTCTGCTGTCCTCCATGCCCACTTCCAAGTGAAGAATGGCAATGATCTATAACTGAGTAGATCATGCTATCTGGTACTTGTATTACATAAGGTTCCTTTCTAGTTGCATAGTACAGCACTTTCTTATGGAAAATGTGTGATTAGGGTTTTCTTTAGCCCACTTAACTAATTCTTTTAATCTAGGGCAATTTTCTTGTTCCCTATTGAAAGTTTCTTTCGTTAAAATAAAATCTTTTCTTGGTAGCATCGGTTTCTTTTCTCCTTTAAAGAAATAAACGTTTGGAGCTTTTGCTGGATGCCTACTCAAATAATCAGGCGGTATGTTAGTTTTTCCTGTCTTATACTTTATAGTTGGCGAAAAACTATTAACAAATAAATTCCAGCGGGCTGACCCGTTTGTTGCTTATTACGAAATATAAAGCAAAGAGGTTGGTTATCAGTTAATATGGTGATGGGATAACCAAACACCGTATTTTTAAACTTCTGTAGTGAGAAGACAACAGCTAAACATTCCTTTTCTATAATATCATAGTTGAGTTCACTGCCTCTTAACACTCTTGACACAAAAGACAACGGTTTCTCCTTGCCGTCATCTGACAATTGATAAAGAACTCCCCCTATTCCATAGTCGCAGGCGTCTGTGCCTATAAAAAATGGGAATAATCTGGAAAAGTTAACTGAGGTTGAACCACCAATTTCTCTTTTAAAAGCTCAAATGCTTTTTGGTGTTCTTCCTTCCATTCAAACTTAACATTCTTTTTTATTAAGTTATATAATGGTTTCGCAATTAGTGCAAAGTCACTAATTAAAAAACGAAAATACGAGAAAAATCCTAATAAGGATTGTGTTTCTTTAACACTTGTTGGAGGGACGAAACTCTTCATCGATTCTATCTTCGCTGGATCTGGTGAGATTCCGTCTCTTCCTATTTTAAATCCTAAGTATAACACTGAGGTTTGTAGAAAATGACATTTAGTCAATTTAACTCTTAATTTATTATCTCTAAATGCAGTAAAAACTTTCTTTAAGTTTTCAAAATGTTCTGCCTTATTTTTTCCCATGATTAAGACATCATCTAAATACACTTGGGCAATAGGTCCTAATAAATGGTTTAACGCGACTTGCATTGTCCTAGCATAGGTACTTGGGGCATTGCGGTGCCCAAATAATAATCTGGTTGGACAGAATAATCCTTTCCTTGTACGGAAAGCCATTAATTTCTGTGTTTCCTCCTCGACTTCGAGGGAATGATAAGCGTCTATCAAGTCACAACTTGTAAAAATCGTACTACCTCCTAGGGACGAAAATATCTCGTCTATTGAGGGCAATGGGTACACATCTGGGACGCTGAAAGAGTTCAAGTATCTATAATCTATACAGACTCTTGGTTTGTTAGAGTTCTTTTTGGCCACCACCAGTAGAGGTGAACTATGTGGCGAATAGCAAGCTTTAATATATCCTTTCTTTAAAGCTGCATCTGTAAAATTATCTATGTCTTCCAGGTAGCGATGTGGAAGACGATACTGTTTTCTAAAAATAATCTTTGGAGCATCTGGAGTAAGTTCTATTTCAAACTTCTGTATGGGACACACAGGAACTGCATCATCATCTAGAGCAATAACGTCCTTGTATTCCATTAACAAATCTAGAAGTTCTTCTAAATGCTCAGGTTTCTGTAAAATAGAAACATCTGCTTCTTCTTTACTTAAATTATCTGTTATAATCTCTCTGTATGCATTTTTCAACTGTTTATCTGATAAATTTTCTGAGCAGGTTACTATACAAGTAGATCCTATCTGCTTATTCTCTATAGCAATAGCAGTTTTATTAAAATATTCTTCTTTATTAACTTTTAAAATCGGATGACATTTCCCTATGTTTTTATTTCTTCTTAAATAAAAAGGTTTGTCACTTAGATTAATATAACTCAAAATAACTTCATTGTTTCTTACTGGGCATACAGAGTTTGCAAAATATAATGGCCCTAAGGAAAAAGCAGGTGTTATTAAACACATCTTTTCCAGTTTCACTCTTTTACTCTCAGGTCTGACTTTCAAATAACCATAAGATTGAGCAGGTGCCATTGTTTCTTCTATTAATAGCAATTGAACTTCTATTTCTTCGTCTGCTATTAAAGGTCCTTCCTCTACTGGAGGAAGTTGTAAATTTTCTTTGTTCTCTTGAAGAACAACAGAATTTTTATTTATTTCTATCTTTGTAGGCTTCTTCAATGAGCCTTTAATAATTTCTGTCTTTGTAGGCTTCTTCAATGAGCCTTTAGTAATAACTCTCTTTGTAGGCTTTTCCAATGAGCCTTTATTAATTAATCTCTGTGTAGGCTTTTCAAGAATGGAGCCTTTATTAATTAATCTCTGTGTAGGCTTTTCAATAGAGCCTTTATTAATTAATCTCTGTGTAGGCTTTTAATTATTCTCTGTGTAGGCTTTTCAAGAATGGAGCCTTTATTAATTAATCTCTGTGTAGGCTTTTCAATAGAGCCTTTATTAATTACTGGTTTACAATTATCACTGTAATTGTTTAATTTAAACTTATTATTCCTATTGGAATTTTCTATAAAATCTTTTCTATGATTATTAATCATTTTATCTTTCTTAGTTATCTTTTCATATTGATTCATGAGAAAGTAACTTCCTAACTTGGCAAAGATTTTAACTTTTATTTCGTTATCCTCTTCTTTAAGATTTAAATGCGATGAAGAAAGGTCTATTGTTATAGGTAAGTTAGCTAAAAGACTTGTACCTAGTAGAATTCCATTCCAAGCTCCAGTGCTTCCCGTTTTACACACTAAAAAGGTAACTGGGTAATACTGTTGGTGTAGCCTTAGAAGTAGATCAACTTCTCCTATAGGATGGATCATCTGAGTTCCAATCCCTTGAACTATAATACTAGCTTCTTTAAGAGACAGTTTAAATCTTCCTTCTCTTTCTATTTCCTTTAATCTATCCAACGATATCAAACAGGTTGTGCTCCCTAAATCTAGTAGGCTGTGAACTTCAACCTCGTTCTGACCTTTTGTTGGAGTCAAAAATATTGACAAAAAATAATGACATCCCAATTTTGGGGGTCTAATTCCTACACCAAAGAAGCTAGAGGTTACTATAACACCTCTCTTCTTTAAGCTTGAAGTATTTTCTTTAATTACTGTTCTATTTACCATTTCTTCATTTAAATCTTTGCCTAGAATCAAAAATTTTGTTCTCTTTCTGAGAGATCGGGTTGAAAAAACTGTTCGTTCTCTTCTTCTTCATCTTCAGCTCCAGATATTTCTTCATGTTCTGGATCAGCTGAATGATTAGATATCAGATGAACTCTGGTTGTTTTCTTGGGACTCTTACCTTGAGTAAGAGTTTGGCTTTCTAGCATTTGAATCATTTTTAATCTCGACTCTTCGAGCTTTGACCCCATTATCAAAATCAGTGGGGTTATTATATGGTATTACCATATTATTTTCATTCTCATTAGGGATCCACACAGGGGCATTCTTGCAATTAGACGTTGAACCCCGGGCATGGAACTTTCTACATACTCTACAATATGTGGTATTCCAACCACAGTTTCTAGAATGATGGCCTAAAGATTCACATTTTAGGCAATAGTCCATTGACTTTATCTCTTTACTGGAGAGTTTCTTAACTACTCCCTTATTAAGTCTTATATTTGGAGAAGGGCTTGTTCTTTTCCCTGAAAATTTAGAAGTATTCTTTTTATTACCCCATTCCATGGTTCTGTTCCTCATGGAAGGGTTATATGTAGTTCTTTCTTTTCTAACTTCACTGTTATTAGTGCTATTGTTCTCTGTATAGAACACTCTAGCTGTATTTCTTCTATCTTCTGCTCTATGGTTAGTTTGGAACAAGACTCCTTCTTCTATTTGACTAAGTTTCTCTAAAATTTCTACGAAACTTAAGTCTGGATTAAAGACTTTTAAGACCTTTTCTCTAAGTCTTCTATGATCTCTGAGCTCTTCCATACTCTCTAAAATCTTAGTCATAATTAAGATATTTATCTGTTGAGAAGTAAATCCAAAGGAAGTCTCTATATCTATGAGTTTTTTCTGATATTCCCAAAGGAGATTCTTCAAGTCCAACATGAATTCAGTAAGAGTTACATGTGGTCTCCTTTGAAATTTCATGAACTGTTTCAATAAACAGAAGATTGTCTCGGCTTTGTCTGGTTTGAGAAAAATCTTTGAATTAAGAAGTCTTCTAGGGTCTTACACCTCGAGAAGCTATTATCCTTCAGAATATATTGACGGGCCTCTGATGAGAAATCAGAAGAGATTGTAGTCTTAGCATAGTCTATTTTCTGTCTTTCAGTTATTAGGCCTAACGTGCGTATCTTCTCTTGCAACGTTGAAAGATAATCCTCAAATTTAATGCCTACCCAAACTTGGGTCTTGGTGTTTCTTCCATACAATTTTAATTCTTTAGCCAATTCTGAAGGGAGGGGTATACGCAGCGTTTGGATAATATCCTCCATAAGGGGGTCCATATAGGTATGGATTGTATCCAGGTTGCATTGTAGGAAGGGGTTGTTGCCAGCCTGTGTAAGGTGGCTGCATATTTAAAGGATTATTTAAAGTATTTTGGGCTGGTCCCCACGGATTCTGAGGTTGTCCTCCATATAGAGTATCACTTGGTTGGGTCTGTCCCCAAATTCCACTAAACTCACTTCTATTGTTAAATATTTCTGTTTGGCCATTCCAGGAAGGATAAGTCTTCTTTTTATTTGAAGGGGGAGTGGCCCCCGATGTATTTAAATGTATATTAAAGGTATTGTCCAAAACATTTGTCTTTTGGAGCACCTTAGGTATTCTTGCTGTATTTTCTGTATTTCCTGGTTGATGCCAGTCCCAAGCTGTTCTCTGATTTGGGTTTAACGACATTGTATCAATGTTAGAAGGAGGTAGATATAATGGAGGAAGTCCCATATCCTTTTGTGTGGGTTCCCTTATCTTGGGTTTTGCTCCTTTGTTCTCTTCTGTTTTCTGTCCGTCAGTAGTCTTTACTTCTGTTACATCATGTTCTTCTTCTTTATTAACATCTTCTGTATTGTCTTCTTTATTTGTATCATCCATGTCCTCATCCTTGTTCTCTGTTGAATCATTATTTTCTAAGTCTGTATTATCCCCTTCAGCTCCTCCTGAAGCTCCATTAGGGTCAACTGGTCCGGCTATAGCCTTCTGAACCAGGTAGCAGAGAATGATAAACAATGTTGATAATATGAAGACTGTAAAGACTATTGGTTCAAACATAGTCATGATTAAACTTTAATTAATTCAAGTTAATCAAACTAAAAAAAAACTAAGTTCTCAAACTGTTTCTAAAATTAAAAAAAAACTAAAGTCTCAAAATATTTTTCAAAGTTTTCAAAAAAAAACACTAAGTTTTCAAAATATTTTTCCAAAGTTTTCAAAAATATTCAAACTGTTTTCAAATATTTTCCAGAAATTTTCTATGTTCAAAGAAAATGTTTAAAGTTCTATTTAAACTCAAACAAAAGAGTTTTAGATCAGTATTAACTTTTAATTAAATAATTAAAATTATTTTATTCGATTTTAATTATTAATTACTGTTTAAAGTTAATCACTATTAAATTTAAAAAATTAAAATTTAATCACTTTTGATTCTAAGTTCAGAAATAAAAATAATTTTCTTTTAAAATTATTTAAAAATTTCAAAGTTCAAAAAATAAAAATAATTTTCTTTCAAAATTATTTAAAAAATATCAAAGTTCTGATTGATAATTATATTTAATTAATTCTCTGTAATTAATTAATTAAGAAACAGCTATCCCCTTTTTCTAGTCGGGTGTGTTCTTAAAATGTTAAAGGTCAACTTATTGGTCAAAGGTGAACTATTGTTCTTCAAACTTCTTCAAAGTTCTTCAAAGTTCTTCTATGTTCTTCTATTAAATATTTTCTAAGTTGGAATCAATCAATTTATATACCAACAAATTTATTCTGTTATAAATTGTGGTTTCTATAATTTCTGTAGAATAATTTTAAATATTTTAGGTCAGAAAATAAATTTTCAATTTTTCTGGAGTTAAATATAACAATTCTGTTATTTTTTAGGTCAAAGAAAACACTTTCTAATGTTTTAGATCAAAAATATAATAATTTTCTGTATTTTGGGTCAATTTGGGCAATTTGACCTTTCGTGACCTTTGGTGACCTTTGGTGACCTTTTGACCTTTGGTGACCTTTGGTGACCTTTGGTGACCTTTGGTGACCTTTGGTGACCCTTGGTGACCTTTGGTCAAAGTGACCTTGTCTGGTTGGCCTGGGTCTTGTCCAAAAGGTTTTACCTTACTTTGGTAATTATTAATTAACTTTTTGCTAAGTTACGATTTGATAATTTTAAAAAACTTATTTTTTAATTCACTCAAAAAAAAAAACTTTTTTATTTTCACTAAAAAAAAAAAAAAAAAAAAAAAAAAACGAAATCGCAATTTTACCACCTGAAAATATTCGCGGGGTTACGACAAATATAATTAGTAAATAATTATAATGAAAAAGTAATTAGTAGATTTATAATTAATAAAAGTAAAAACGATATATATATATATATATATAAAACAATGTGTGTGTGTGTTGTTATGTGTGCGTAAAATGTCGCGCGAGAAAAGAAAGAAATGAGGGAGAAAAATGAACGAAGAAATGAGTGGGGGTAAGAGTGAATGAAGAAATGAGGGGATCGATTGAGCCAAGATTTCAATCCCTCACTTTACTCTTTGGAGGTAAAATCCCTTCCCCTGCAATTCTCCCATTCAGCGACAAATTTCCTTCCCTCCGCTCTGGAGGCAATTCCCCATCCAATGCCGATTTTTTCTTTTATCCCTCAACTCCTTTCTCTTGTCCCCTTTACTATTCGATTCATATATTATTGAATGAATATAACAAATTTACTAACGCACGTTTTTTATAACAACTTTTTCTGAAACTTGTCTTATCTTCCCCTGTCTGCTGTTTTTGAGTTTACCAATCTTTAACTAGCTCTAATTACTTAACTAATGCTAATTAAGAAAAACGGTTTTTACTAAAATGATTCTCTAATTCTATACTATCATTTAGTAAAATAAAAAAAAATTAATTAATCTAATCCTAATTAATTAATTTACAGGTGTCAATTGCATAATTTTTCTATATATATCTTAAAAAAACTTCCTTCAGGAACCATATACAAGAAAAAAAATGCAATTAAACAATTTTTTGTATTATTTTCTAGTAATTTTGCCTTTAAAAAAAAAACATACAATAATGAAGATAATAATGTCATTAATCAAAAATTAATTTAATATATTCTTTATATATTATAAATGTCTCTAAAATTTTTATTATTTTCACACTTTTCACACTCTATATTAAGTAGCTTTTTTCTAATAGCTATAATGGGGAATTTTTCCTGTCACCCATTTGTAAAAATTTGTTTTGTAATTTTTTGGAAAACAATAACATATGTTTTCTTTAAATTTTAACACCTTTTGTGTTGGTTGAAATTTGCACAATAATGAAACATACTATATATATTAAAACCCACAGGTAATAGTATATTGCATGCCAAATGTGCACAATTTCCTATTCTAATTTAAACTTTAGTGTAAAATTTGTTTTTTGTGTGAAAATAAATTTCTGTACTTACAGTACTTCTAAATGAATTTTCCACCTTTAACAGCTTGGCAAAGGTTTTGGATTTGGAGTCTATTAGTGACAAAGCAGTCACCTCTCAAAGAATTGCTTAAACAATTGGCTCTTGTAGTCACAGAATTTCCAGGTACGTATGAATGATTTCCTTCTCTGTCTCCGTTACGATCCTTAGTCTTGTAGTCGCAACCAAACCAACCACGATCTCGGAGCTAAAACATGAGAAGATACGACCATTACATCCGTCAGTCAAGTTGTCGCCAGTGTGGTCAAAATGTAAAAATATCCTTCAGGATCTCTTCAATTTTGACCATAGCAGGAGTGGAATAAAGACGCGGCAATTCTTGAGATTATTTTATTTTACATCCTATTCAAACATCCAAACAATATCTAAACTCCTTTGAAAAAATCTGAACAATCCTAAAAAAACCTAAATAAAGAAATGGAAAACACATTATAAATTAAATGTTCTTTACAATAATGAGTTTACTAAATATTAAATAATTAAGTAAATTTTTTAATTAGTATAATTGTTCCAATTATAAAAAAAAATATATTTCATGAATACATTAAAAATCATTTTAAAACAAACACATCAAAATTTCTTCAATATTACAATTCATATTTTTATTAAAAATAATAAAAGTATTAATTGCAATATAATAATTAATTACAATATATAAATATTTCAAAGATAATTAACAAAATATATTTCATGAGATATAGCAAACATCTTTATTTTTAAAGCAATAAAATATTACAAAGTAAAACAGGCTTTAAATATTATTATTATTATTATTATTATTATTATTATTATTATTATTATTATTATTATTATTATTATTATTATTATTATTATTTAAAGTAATTCACAATTGTTACCTTTGCACAGCGATGGAAATGTTTTTTAAGTGAAAGTGAGAACGTCCTTTGTTTGTCTCACTAATCTTTTGCCTGTTATAATTTATATTTCAATTTTATAATTAAAATGGAAAAAGAAAAAACAGTATACAATTTTGTACATTATATAATATATATAATATATAATATAGTCAAAATAATATACTATATCATGTTTCACTTCTCTAATAAAACTTCTATCTCTAATATAATTTTCGCGCCTATACGACACTACTTAAAAGGAGCTATTTCATTAGCTTTTTACTTAAGCAGATCTCAGGCCCAAACAAACGACTTTTCTTGTGATCCAACTCTTTTTAAAAGATCGTATCCCTCCAAAACCCTCTCTAATCTCTCTAAACCCCTAAAGTTTCTCCCTCTCATTCCCCACCATTCTCTCGGTCTCTCTCTCTCTCTTTTCCTGAAGTGAAGTCTAAAAATGGATTTTTGGAATAAATCTAGATTTAAATCTAGATTGATTCCTAGATTTAGGAATAGATTTAGGAATGGATTGATTCCTAGATTGGGAACTATGATTCACAGACTGATTTCAACATCTCTGGCGCCAACTTTACGATCTAAAAGCTCAACAAATTGCCGATTCAGGCCATAAAAAAGATATTAAAAGAAAATTTAGTTAAACAAAAAATGTTGAAATGTTCC
>JABUQX010137126.1:0-15000 GCA_015478945.1 Trachelipus rathkii | reverse complement strand
AGAGAGAGAGAGAGAGAGAGAGAGAGAGAGAGAGAGAGAGAGAGAGAGAGAGAGAGAGAGAGAGAGAGAAGTGCTCGTCCTACCCTATATGAAAGTTAAAAGTTAAATACGCAGTAGAAATAAAAAGAGGTAAGCAAACAGTTTGGATGGACGATGAATGGAGACTTACAAGTGTATAGGAAGCTCTTCTGGAAGGAGGAACGAATAGCTAAGAATATAATAAGAGGAATCTTCAAAGAATAATGAATAGAGTTGTTGCTTTCATGACTGAAGAAAGATAGTTGAAGTGAGTGT
Organism: Trachelipus rathkii; assembly: GCA_015478945.1. NCBI lineage: Eukaryota > Metazoa > Arthropoda > Malacostraca > Isopoda > Trachelipodidae > Trachelipus > Trachelipus rathkii. The sequence goes on along the minus strand of JABUQX010137126.1, from coordinate 14,706 downwards.
TGGAAGGAACGCTTCAGAAAACCTACATGACATTGGCTGTGATGAAGAGGTGATAGTGCTAATGTGTGTGGTTTTGATGGTGTTAGAAAAGTAGGCATTTTTGTTGATGAGCAAATTTGTAAGGAGGAGGTAATAGACAGGATGAAAAAATTGAAGAATGGTAAATCAGCAGGTATATTGGAATTACTGGTCAAATCAAGAATGGAGGTGAGATTGTGAATGTGTAAAAATGCGTTTGTAGAGAGTGTAGTTCAGATTGACTGAAGGAGAGCAGTAAGAGGAGAGGGTATGGGTGATATGGGAAACTTTAGAAACTATATAGAGGAATTAGTTTATTTAGTGTTGTAGGGGAGATATATGCTAGTATTTTGGTTGAAAGAGTGAGTCGAGTGACTGAGGGACTGATTGTTGAAGAACAAGGTGCATTTAGAAGTGGTAGAGAATGTGTTGATCAAATTTTTACAATGAAGCGAATGAGTTAGATAATAAGAGAGAAGAAGAACAAACTGTATTTTTTTTGACAGGATTAATTGGGAAGAATGAGCTAGATAATAAGAGAGAAGAAGAACAAACTGTATTTTTTTTGACAGGATTAATTCGGAAGAATGAGTTAGATAATAAGAGGGAAGAAGAACAAACTGTATTTTTTTGACAGAATTAATTGGGAAGAATGAGTTAGATAATAAGAGAGAAGAAGAACAAACTGTATTTTTTTGACAGGATTAATAGGGAAGATCTGTGGCAGGTGTTAAAGATGTACGGTGTTGGTAATAGACTTCTGAATGGAATAAAAAGTGTGTATGTTGATAGTGAAGCATGTGTATGAATAAATGGTGTGGAGAGTGAATGGTCTAATATTAATTAATGGCTACTTAATTTGTATGCTGATGGGGTGATGAATGAGTTAATAGTGGGGTTGACAAAGGATTGTGTTTAGACTGAATTACAATTGAAGAGAGTGAAGGGTTCCCTGCTTATTGTATGATGATGATTTGTTTTTGTGTAGTGAATCTGAAGAAAGTTTGGGATGATTGGTAGAGCGGTTTGTTAGAGTGTGCAAATGGAGGGGTTTTAAAATAAATTTGGATAAAAGTAAGATGATGGTGATGGGTAAAGAGAATCTATAATGTGAAATTATGTTGGATGGTTAACAACTAGGACATTGTACTGGAGTTTAAATATTTAGGCTATATGTTGGATGTAAAAGGAACGGATAATTCTGGATGTGTTGGGAAAGTTTTGAGTGGTAAGAAGTGGATGGTGCAATTATATCTTTCTTGGGTATTATAGCAGTTTCAAATCACCTTTCAAATCACCGAAAATTTTCTAAGTTCAAAAAAATTTTTAAGTTCAGAAAAGTTAAGTTAAGTTAAGTTTTTTAAGAAAATTGTTTAGTGGTAAGCTTCTGGCATAATTCCAGAAGCTTGCTACTAAAGAATTTTCTTAAAAAACTTATCTTAACTTAACTTTTCTGAACTTAGAAATTTTTTAGTGATTCGAAAGGTGATTTAAAAATACAATTTTCCCTCTTTCTTGAATGCAGGGGTACTAAGTCTTGAATGCACTAGGTATCTATATGAGTACATTATACCAGTATTAATGTACAGTAGCGAAACTGTAGTCTAAAATAAAACTAGAGGTATTGATCTAATCTGCAGTTTGTTCAAATGGATGATAATCAATCTTAGTTACCTGTTAGGTTTGACAATTGATAAAATGATCAATGTGGGTATTGGCGCAACGTTGTGTGGTGTGAAGTAAAGCCTGGATCGGAGAATAAATGAGATTGTATCAATATGGGTTGGTCATATGAAAAGGGTGGATAATAGTTGGTTGGTTAATAGGGTGTATAGAGGTGAGTGTGCTTGGAATAGACCGACTGTGAAACCAAAGAAAAAGTGGAATGACTCAACTAAAGATTGTCTGAAGAAATTGAACGCGAATTTAGCACAAGCGAAACGAGTGGCGCATAATAAGAGTATATGGCATGTGCTCCTGATAGGGGGAGGGAATAGCCCAAATGGCCGACAGAAAAAATGGTCGACATGTCAAATGGTCGACACGCTATCAAGAAAAATTAGGTTAGGTTAGGTTATGTTAGGTTAGGTTAGGTTAGGTTAGGTTACGTTTTGTTGTATTTGTTAGAGAAACTATAAATAATCAGATTTTTTTAACAAATGTCGACTCTTTTTCCTGTCGGCCCGTTTCCCGGTCGACCATTCGGGTATAGGCCCGTGAGGAGGCATGGTTGTGTGCTTGGCCCTGGGTATGAACCCCTAACATTGACGAGATACCACAGAGTGGGTGACTGTCACGATGTTATGAAGCTTCAGGCCAAATTTTGGTCATGACTGTCTTGAACATAAGAGTTTGAGGGGGAGGTTAGGTTAGGTTAGGTTAGGTTAGGTTAGGTTAGATTGTTAGGTTAGGTTAGGTTAGGTTAGGTTAAGTTAGGTTAGGTTAGGTTAGGTTAGATTGTTAGGTTAGGTTAGGTTAGGTTAGGTTAGGTTAGGTTAGGTTAGGTTAGGTTAGGTTAGGTTAGGTATCTTAGGTTAGGTTATGTTAGGTTAGGTTAGGTTAGGTTAGGTTAGGTTAAGTTAATTTAGAGACCCGAACCAACAAACTAATAAGAACAGTGACTGTCTTGAACATAAGAGTTTGAGAAGGAGGTTGTGGGTTGGTTGCTGTTTTCTTCGAATAACGTCATGTTCTTCTACTGAACTATTCCGTCGCTTCCGGCTAATGTTGATAATAGAACTATGTTGATAATATATATATATATATTATATATTTAGATTTAATATGTATATATACTAATATGTATATATATATATATAATATAATATATATATATAAATATATATATTATATATATAGTATACATTACTATTTGGTATTTAATATGTATACTTTACTATTTTATATTTATGTATTATATAATATATATTTATAAAATAAATATATGTATAAAATATATATATTAATATATATATTTAATATAATATTATATAACTGCAGCGTAGTTCTAGTCAAATGTACCATATATATATATATATATATATATATTATATATATATATATAAATATGATATATATATATATATATTATTATATATATATATATATAATATATTAGATAAATATTATATATATATCTATATTATATTATATACTTTTTTACTTTCTCACCCCTGATCATCCTGACTTCGGATCTGCCATACCGCATCCAAATATCCCTCCGCCGGAAGCGGCGGTGGCGCTCAAACGCTGTTGCGGTAATCCACAATTTCTTGTGGTGGCGAAGGGAGAGATCTTGAAAATGCCCCATCTTGCTCGGACTGATCTTGCGTGACTTCAGTCAATCTTTCTCTCCACACAGTCATATATATATATATATATATTATATAATATATGATATATATTATATATATTATATATATATATATATATTTTATATATATATATAGATATTAAATATATATATACTATGTATATACCGAAAAATATATATATATACTATGAAAGCCACAGGTAAATGAAAGGTATTTTTATATTATTATTTATTATTATATTATTATTTTATTATTTATTATTATTATTTTAGTTATTATTATTATTATTATTATATTATTATTATTATTGATTTTTAATTTATTATTATTATTATTATTATTAATTATTATTATTATTATTAGTACTTATTATTATTATTATTTATTATTATTATTATTATTATTATTATTATTATTATTATTATTATTATTATTATTATTATTATTATTATTATTATTATTATTATTATTATTATATTTTTATTATTTTATAATATTATCGTTGTGATAATTATATTTTTTTATGTTATTATTTTATTATATTATTATTATTATATATATTATTATGATATATTATTATTATTATTAAATTATTTATTTTTTAACAGCTCTTTCTACTCTTCTAACTTATTCTTTATTTTCAGAAGAAAATATTAAAAAAAAATTCAAGCATTCATTCATTTCATTAAATTTCACATTGATATCTGGCTTAAGTTTTTTAATAAAAAGAAATTCTTCCATACGAAGATAGTTGAAATTGCCAATATGTTATTATTATTATTATTATTATTATTATTGTTATTATTATTATTATTATTATTAATATTATTATTGTTATTGTTGTTGTTGTTGTTGTTGTTGTTGTTGTTGTTGTTGTTGTTGTTGTTGTTGTTGTTGTTGTTGTTGTTGTTGTTGTTGTTGTTGTTTTGAACTTTTCAAACCACATGGACGAGCATCAAATACTTTACCGCCTTTTCAATAATGCCCAAAATTTAGACTTATTAATTTTAAGTCCCATAAAAATTAATCCAACAAAATCCCTTTTACTGACCGGGTCGAATTTGCTTTGGAAGAAGCATGTGGGTTGGTAACTCTCGGCTGTTTCTATACTTTGCCTAAAAGTATCGATACTACCGGAACTATCCAAATTTATAGAATTGGCAATTTTCTCTTTTTTCAATCAGTCTTTCAAAAGATTTTGTTGGGAGGAGGTTGATAGAGAATCTGTTCGAGTGAACTACATTATTAAGTTTTTTGAAAGAAGAAAAAATACCTTTATTGTAAGTAAGTATCAATATATTTATTTTTTACAATTATTCCATCTCTTTTAATTTACTTTCACGAATAGTTTATTAAAAGTAATTTGAACGTTTCTCATATGAAAGAAATTTGATAAAACCACGTGGAGTTAAAAGCAAAAATTTCGTTCTGAATAATTTAATTAGTGATATTATTGTGACCATAATTAGCTGTCTGAGAAAGAGAGAGAGAGAGAGAAGAGAGAGAGGAGAGAGAGAGAGAGAGAGAGAGAGAGAGAGAGAGAGGTCATTTAGCTAAGAAAAGTAAATTACAAAAGATTTTATTAGTACGGATTTGATTTTCATTTCAAATATATATATATAATATATATATATATATATAAATATTTTTGCTAGAAAAATAAATATAGAAAAGATTTATATATATACGGATTTATTATTACATTTAAATATTTATTATATATATTATATATATATATATAATATATATTATATAAGTACCTTTTTTTTAAGTGCGTTCGTTATTAACAGCTAAAAAGGACCAAAACAACTCTAAAACGTCATTAGGCACCCAAAATTATTGCCGACTAGTTCTCGGTTGATCAAATCTTCTACCGCATTTTTTCAAGATAAAAGTTAAATGAATAAAAATAATAAAACTTACAATTGAAATTAATAAATAATAGTATAAAAATTAAAACATTCAGAAAAAGCATTGTCAATTAGGCTAAATCTCACTTCAAAATTTTAAAATTGAATCATATAGGGTGATTTGATCACATCACCCTATAATGGGAATTTAAATTTGTTAAATTTTAAATATTTTGAACATGAGCCGGATCTTCATTTGTTGGAATCTTTGAATATATGGCACCACAAACCCCAAGTTAATGAATAATTGGCATTACTGATAATACCTAAATTTTGAAGGTGAGATATTCGCATACCAATGCTTTTTTCTGAAAATGGATAGATGATATTACCTTATATTTATTTTATCATTTAATTGTAAGTTATTATTTTTATCCAATTTTCTCTTTAGCCTTTGGAGGTGAAAAGATATCACCCGAAATGTCCACACCCTCGTGGCAAGTAGAATTCTTGAGGTGAAAATAAAAATGGCGTTCTAATTTTTGATTTGCGTTCTTTTTAGCTGTTATATTATATATAATTAAAATAATGCAAGTATTTTTTTATATATATATTATTTAACATAAATATGTCGATGTATAACTCTTTATTCCTGTCGCCTATGATATATATATACCCCTATATATTATTATTAATATATATATATATAGATATATCATATTTATATATATATATTTATAATATATTATATTATATATAGATATATTATATATTATATTATATATATAATATATATATAGATATATATATATATATATATTTATATATATATATTATATATATATTATATAATTATACCGTATATAATATATAATAATAAATAGATAATTAACTATTAACTCTATAATAACTAAATAATAAAGATACTTATAAATATCTTATAAATAATAAATTATTTAATTAATATATATAAAAAATAATATAATTTAATATAATATAGTAATATAAATATATAAAATAATTAAATAATATATATAATATAGATATAATAATAATATTAATAATATACATATAAAATATACCTAAAGAATATAATAAATATATATAAATAAATAATAATAAGCCTTATATCAATAAAGATAAATATATATAACTATTAATATATTATTATAATAAATAATTTATATAAATAAAATTGTCATACAAAATAAATAATAATAATATAATATATATATACTAATAGATATATATCAATGGTTGGGTACTCATAGTTTCACACCAGAGTTGTTTAAACGACCACATATCGTGTTACCTGCAAAATCTACAAACCCAGCTGTAGGTAAGGGGTATCCTGTACTTGCACGCTGTAATATAGTACTTGTAAATATTGGGCACACCAGTACTGCAAGTACTTATTGGCATTTTAACTTGCCTATTTATTTAATCACTTTTCGGTACGATTGATAATAATTTTAACTTATACTATGTATATCTAAATAAATTGTCCGAATGTAGCGGAATGAGTAAAGTTCCATATTTAGAAATATAAATATGGATTTGATATATTAAAAAAATTAAAATAAAATATTATATATATAATATATTATGATGTAATATACTATATATATATCATCTTGGAGATATATTTGTAGTCCTATTTATATATCATGAGGTTTTTGTCTTATACTACGTTACAATATTAACCCATAAATCTTTGGGGCGAAGATGTTATAGATTGGATTGGATAGGTGTTTAAATAGTATCGATCTTAAATTACCCCTAATGATAACCTCAGAATAATAGATACCTATACTACCCATATATATACCTTACTAACATTGTAATCCATATACCTGTATTAAATACTATTACTATTAAACGTACCCCTATTAGTATTAATAGTTAGGATTGACCGATACCACAGAGTAGGATAAGGTGGTAGTTAACTGTGATCATCAGATAGATTTATATAGATAATATTGGGTTAATAGTGATTATGGGTCAGTCGATATGAGGCCGAATAATGTTTAGTGTCTATATAATTGGTACCACCCATAGACTATATATATATTAATGACTTATGTCTTGAACATTAAAGGATTAGTATATTCCTATTTGCAAGGGCCGCCCTTCCTACCCTTACCTTCCCCGATGGTTATGGTTATAATAGATTTGATATAGGTTGATTAGATAACCTTCCAAATCGCAACCCAAAAACACTAACCGAGTATGAATAGGTTAGGTATATAAGTATAGATATATGCTATATGAGGATTTAGACGGATTCATAGGTGTTTAATAGTGTTAGGAGTTTATAGGTATTTTGTATGTAATATAAGTTGAGCTCTCGCTATAGGGTGAGCTAAGGTTAAGTAGTAGGGGTTAGATTGTGATATAGAGATTAGGTGAGGTTATAGGATTTAGGTTTATAGAGTTAGGAGTTAGCTTATAGTTAGGGTTAGATGGTTTAGTTTAGGTATCTTAAGGTTGGTTTTATGTTTTAGGTGAATTAAGTGTTATTTTAAGGGTAACGATGTAACGGTAGGTCCAAATAATTCAATACCAAGGTATAACATCCCTTAAGCTCTCGAATACTAACCCTATAACACCCAAACAAATAGTATAGAAATCAGTTGATTGATGTTGAGGATTGAGTTGCTGTGGAGGAGGTTGTGGGTTGGTTGCTGTGGAGGAGGTTGTGGGTTGGTTGCTCTGGAGGAGGTTTTCTTCGAATAACTTGGAGGAGGTTGTTATTATCTACTTGAGAGCATATTCTATTCGTCTCTGACTTTCCGGCTATAATTTGCTTATGATAATAGAAACTATGTTCATTTTGTATGTATGTGGTAATTGAATATTCATTAAGAACCATATCTATATTATATATATATTATAATATATTAATATATATATATATTATATATAGTATATTATATATATATTAATATATATATATTATATGATATATATATAGGCGAGATGTTGATTGATTGTGATTTTGGAGTGTATATTATATAATATATTATATATAGTATATTATATTAATTAATATATTAATATATATATATATTATATATATAATATATATATATTATATATATATATATTATTAATATTATAATATATATATAGAAATTATATATATATTAATATTATAATTATTATATTATTATTATATATATTAATATATTAGAATAAATTATTTCACTAAACATTTTGTTTTTTTCTGCAAGTTAAAAGAAATCTTGAAAATATTGGAATTTATATAATTATTGGTGATGTAAATACAAAGTGTTTATGTAAGTATTAATATAGATTCCGAGGTAATTGCGGAGAGCTCCTAATAGTACCCTATATATATAAGTAGTAATAAGTAGTAGTGATTAAGTAGTATAGCTGTTAGGTTAATTTAAGAGTGATAGTGAATTATATTTATATATTGTGAGATATTAGTTAGTATTTAACATGCGAGCGTAGTATCTATCGCTAGGGTCTCAATTATTACTTCTAGATCTCCCAGAATAAGTAGTTGAGTATCTGAATATTAGATTGAATGTATGAGTGGTGTTAAGTAAACAATTTTGGGTATATTTATAGAATTACGTGATTTAGAGGATGTTAGTGGATATATCTCAAAATATCTATTTAATTTGAAACTAAATAAGGATTGGGAAAATGATGAGAGATAAGTAATGAATAAATTGTATTATATGATGTATCATGGATTTATTCCATACAGGCGTATATTATATAGATATAAGGACTAATTATGGAAATACTCTATAGGGCAGGGTTAAGGATTTAATTTTAATGAGTGTTAGTAGTTATATAGGTAATCTTATCCATGATGAAACTAATGAGAGTGTATATGTGAACGATAGTTGAAGCATGTGTAAGAATATAATATATATATATATAGTTACCCCGTAATGCCTCCTCATATTTGAGCGTTTCTTTTAATCACCTCCATATAAGTGCATGCCTGGATTTACGGGATACGGTAGCATCGATTGTATGTCCGCATTATTCATCCAAGTGATCGTCTTTCCGACACTTGATAATGCTGCGATGGTATGCATCAACGGACATTTGATGGTGCTTGGGGGCAGTTGGGATGGTGTGTTACAGATAATTTCTTTGTGGTGAGATGAGAGTATTAAGGTTGAGTATATGCGTGGAAATGATAGCGGAATAAATTGAAAAAGTATTGAGAGAGGAATTGGTGGTTGTGAGATATCTTCGCGTCCCTGGCGTCCTCGCTCCGCCTCAGGGATCTCTTCGCTGAGCTTATCTATGCTCAGTTACATACGTCAGTACTAATGACGACTACAGTGTTCAATAGGTTGTTTAGCCGAGGACAGGCCTTTGGTGTGTAATGCAGTGGCAGGTAGATTTAGTTGACAGCTTTGGAAAAGTGGCTGTGATATTTTTAAATTATATTTATAGATTAAGGTTTGGATGGAATATAAGTAGTAAACGGTATTGATGCAGAGTTAGTGTGGGTAAGTATTATTAATTAGCTAATGAAAGTGGGCTGAATAATATAAAGTTATATTTTATATTAATATATTATATATAAATATTATATATATATATATATATATTTGAGATATATAATAATCTATATTAATTTATATATATATATATGTAATATATATACTATATATATATAATATGATATATATTTTATTTTATAGATTAAATATTATTTATATATATATATATTGGTAGAATAACGCATAATGAATAAAAAGTTAGAGAAAGTTTATTATTTTATGATATTATTTATTTAATTATTATATTTAATTTTTAATTATATTTAATTATTATATATAATTTATATGTTAATTAATTATATTATATTAAATTATTATATTTATATATATTATATTTACTATATTATTTATTAATTTATATAATTTATATTAAGATGTAATTTAATTATGTTATTCATTATGTATTATTATATTATTTTAATTATTATTAATTTAATATATTATTATATTTATTTTAGATTATTATTATTTTAATTTATATTTATATTTAATATTATTTTTAATTTAATTTAATATATTATTTATTTTAATTATTAATAATTATTTTATATATACCTTCACGTTTACCCCCCGCTCTTCAGCCGGGAATAATAAAGTAGTGTCGGAGTTACAATATATTAATTATATATTATAATATTATTATTAAATTTATTAAATATATTATATTATTAGATTATTTATAATTAAATATATTATATTATATTATTATTTATATTATTATTATATATTATATAATTATTATTATTATTTAACTATTTATAAAATGTAATTAATTTATTTTAATTATTAATTATTAGTCATGTATTTTATATATCATTTATTTTAATTATTATTATTATTTAAATTATATTATTATAATTATTATATTATTATATTTTATGTATATATTAATTTAATCAATGCTATTCTATTGCTGGTATTTTTCCTACTAATAACATAAATTCTATTTCAGTTCTCTCAGCTTATATTCCTATATTGCCCAAAATTAATCCTGATAAGGTGAGAGAGAGAATAATCTAGGCTATTCATTGATACTCTTCGACTTTAATATATTCATGTACTATGGATAATATGTCTCCCATAAAGGACTTGCAATTATTTTTGGCATGTAGTGTGCCTTCTTTTATAAATTTTTAAAGATTATTCAAAACACCTGACATTCTACCTTCTAAAAATGATAAAAATACTATATGATATGATGATGATATGATGAATATCACAACATTTATCCATTGATAACAAATTATAAAATATTATGAGAAATTCAAATTTTTATAAGTAGTTACTAACATCTATTAATATTTATAATATTATTATTGATTTATTTAATTGTGTTGTGATTTATGTATTTATGGTTGTATGTATGGTTGTAAATATGTATGTATGTTTTTTTGTCTCTTAGTTTGTGTATAGTTGTTTGCATTAAATGATTGTTGTGTCTGTTTGATGAAACGTTTATATCAAACCTAAAGAATTATAGATAAATGGTAACGACCATGCAAAATATTTATTCCTGAAAAACGAGTTCCCGGAATTGTTAGTTGATAACATATTAAGAGAATAAATTTATATTATTCAAGATCAATTGAAATTATATCGTAGTCCCTATAAATAATTAATCCAAAAAAATCCCTTTTATAGACTGACCGGGGTCGAATTATGAGGTTCATTTGGAAGTAAGCATGTGGGAGGTATTAGGGTAACTCTCGGCTGGTTCTAGTTATAGATTATGCCTAAAAGTATCGATACTATCGGAGCTATCCAAATTTATTTATAGAATAAGAATTTAGTGAGTATTTATCTAATTTTCTTCTCTTTTTATCATTAATCAGTCTTTCATTAAAAAGATTTTATTGTGTTGGAGTGAAGGGGACTGTTGGAAATAAGATAGGAGAATCTGTGTCGATTTAGTGATAACTTAACATTTATGTTAAGTTTTTTTGAAGAAAGCTTAATATCTTGATCCTTTTTATTGTATGAAAGTATCATTATGAATATAAATTTATTTATTTTACAATTATATTCCACCTCTTTTAATTTACATTTCACGATTGGAATATTACTTTGAAGTTTTGGTCACGAGGAGGAGCCTGATCTTCAAATATAGAAAACTAAAGATATTTGATAAAAACCACGTGGAGTGTTTATGAATGCATTAATATATCTCGTCTATTATTAGATATATTTTACTAGATGATGTATAGTACGATATTAGTTAGATGAACAAAAGTTTATGCCTTTGACAAAGATAAAAGAGATGAATATGAAAATTAAAATGAAGAGGAGGCATAAAGTGTTTCCTAAATTGTACTAATATTTTATAATAAAGTCACCCTTAAAATTTTCACACGTTAAATAGAGCAAAAAATAAATAGGAGTAAGTAATATATAGATAGAGAATTTGAAAATCGGAAACAGTGATACATTCTAAACATTCTTAAATTACAAAATTATTATTATGATTAGTACGGATTTGTAATTTTCATTTTCTCATAAATATAATATATATTATATTATATATTTAATATCTATAATTAATATATAATATTAATTAATATTATATAATATATTAATAATATATATATATGATTTATTAATTAATTAATTATATTATAATAATATATATTAATATATATATTTAATATTATATATTATATATTATTAATAATTATAATATAGATATAATATATATATATATAATATTATATTTATATATATATATATATTAATATTTATTTATATAAATATATATATATATATATATAATATATATAATATATATATATATATATATATTATAGTATAATATTATATGTATATTATAGAAGTAATATTAGATATATATATTATGTTTACTACTTTTTATTCTTTATAAGCTCGGATAATTATTTTGTTAATTATCTTCACAGATATCGAGAAACAAGCATTGAAAAAAATATATATTTCAAACTTTATAATACTAATTATTATTAATCACAAAATCTATTGTGGCACGACTAGTCTTTATCTGAGCTGATGAGTCGAGCAAATATGATTTCACCGCAATAGAATGAGAGAAAACAGAAGAGGTACTGATAAATAGGAGAAAACTAGAAATTAAAAGAATATCATGGTAAGAGGGTAACTTACTTAATTTGAAAGTTATTACCCAAGAATCTTTTGATTTTGTGTAGGAACTGAACTTTCATATATAAGATAAAGCCCACCTTGTATCTAATGGTAAATGCTAGGGAATTCAATCGATCTTACAAATTGATTTATAAAATGTGCAGAATAACCATTAGTTTTGGAGTGCTTGTAGTAGAAGGGAGCATTTTCCTAAGCTCACCATCACCCGTATATATTGGATAGATCTTCCCAGTAATATATGAAGGAGACGTCGGGAAGCCGTTAACTTAGGTGTGAGCACTATAGTAGGCTATCGTGGCGCGAAATTATGTACTAAAAGGGTAATCTTTGAATATATGGCACCACAACCCAAGTTAAATGAAAATTTGATTTCACATAATTATCATAATTTTGATATTCATAATCGCCATTTAACAATGCTTTTTCTGAAATGTTATATTATTATATACTTTGTCATTTATTAGAATTTTGGAAATTTTCAAATTGTAAGTTTATTATTTTTATTCATTCTGGTACTTTGGCAAGCCCCGCGATGTTGGTTGGAAATAGGCTCAACCGAAACTAGTCGGCAATAGATTTTGTGATAATAATGTTTAAGTTTGTTTTGATCCTTCCTTGTTTTTGTGTTGCTTCTTTAGATTGTTAGTAAACTATATAATAGTAATTTGTATATGATATAAATGAGGAGGCAGAAGAATCAAATATTGTGATGTTCTATGGGTTTTATGGGTATAATTTGTAAGAGGTAGTTATGATATAGATATTTCATAATGGATAATGCTATTTATATATATATTATATATATATATTATTAACAGTAGTATTATAAATAGATATTAATTAGAAAATGTTTTATATATATGATCTATATATATGGTATTAGATATTATTTACTTATTAGTAAATGGATCAAACTATATATATATAAGTATATCGTTATTGATCGATGTTGTGATTGACTGCAAGTCGATAAGAATAAATAGAGTTCGTGAAAATAGTGAGTATTGGTTAAATAATATATTATAAAGTAAGTACGGTTATATAATAGTATGTATAGGTAAGGAATATTGTGTGAGTTTTGAGTTATATTATTGTTAGTACTACTTATGGGTTATTATATTTTATATAATGGTATCGGGGATTATGAATAGAGAATTAAGAGATTTGTATATATAGGTTATACCGGTGCATTGTAGAATGAATGAGCTGGTATTATAAGAATATTATTATTTTTTATATATTATATATATATGATATATAGTTAATGAGCAATGATTTTGTTTATTTAGTGTTATGGCTAAAGATTGTATAGAATAGTTTAGTGAATAGAGGATTTATAGTTATAGTGAGTAAGTAGATTTATGAGTTATATCTAGGGTGATAGTATACTACGTTATAAAAGGTATACGGTGAGTAATTATTTTTCAATAGTAGTAATAAATGTTATATATAGATCAAGTATAATAGTTATATAGGTTATATTAAATGGAGTTTAGTATAGTGAAGGTATTAAGATGAATCTCATGATCCATTACCGGGTTGTGAAAGTTATTTTATTATGTAGAGTGTAAACAGCTGTAGTAGAAAAAAGTGAGTCGGTAGTAATTATTATTAATAATATATATATTTAGTAGATATATGTGAGTATATTTATATATAATTGAGAAAATATGACGAAATTATAGTAACTGATGCATAGTATAGTATATTATAATATAAGTTGATAGCTAATAGTGAGTAAAGTGTAGTCTGGTATATAGCTCAAATTAAAATCCCTTTTGTATAATTATACTAGATGAGGGTATGTTGTTTATGGCCTATGATTAGTGAATGATTATA
>JABUQX010137125.1:15000-17500 GCA_015478945.1 Trachelipus rathkii | reverse complement strand
CGATGTCCCCATCCCAGTGTTCACTACACTCCCAGACCTAGGATTGTCTAATGAAGAAGATATCCAGGATTTGGTGTGCACACGTGCAGATAGTGGTAGTGAATATGAAGAAAGTACTTCTACACAGCAACAGTTCTCCCAGGAAGAGATCAATGATTTAGTACGAGAGTTAAGTCTCTCCAAGCAAGATTCTGAGCTTTCAGCATCTAGACTAAGTGAAAAGAACTGTCTCAAGGCCGAATGTAAAATAACTTTTTTTCGGAAAAGAGAGGTAGTACTTCTTCCATATTTCATTGAAGAAGAAGACCTAGTATACTGTAGGAACATCCCTGGACTCCTACTCCAAATGGGGTTACCTAAATACCGACCAGAAGATTGGCGATTGTTTATGGATAGTTCAACGAGAAGCTTGAAGTGTGTTTTATTGAACAATGTCAATAGTTATGCATCGATTCCAATAGGTCACTCAACAAAACTGAAAGAGGAATATGAAAATATAAGAATGATCTTGCAGAAGCTTAGATATAATGAACACCAGTGGTCTATATACCTCTTATTCCAGATAGTCACATCTTACTTGGGCAGCAAGCGGATTATACTAAGTACCTTTTAATATGCTTGTGGGATAGTAGGGCTAAAGAAGACCACTGTGAAAAAGTTGTATGGCCTTGCTAGAGGAAAATATGACTGTAGTGCATCAAATATTTCATAACAAACCACTGGTTGATAGGGCGAAAAATTATTTCCCACCACTCCACATTCAAACTCAGGACTGGGATGAAGCAATTTGTTAGGGCCCTAGACAAAGATGGTGAATGTTTCAAAAATATTTGCAGATTTTTTCCAGGGTTGAGTATGGAGAAACCCAAAGCTGGAATCTTTAGCGGCCCTCAAATTCGCCAAATCATCAAGGATGACAATTTCATAAATTCCATGACTGATATTGAAGCATCTGCCTGGAAAAATTTTGTCTTGGTTGTTCAGAACTTTTTGGGCAACCATAAATCTGCCAACTATGTAGAACTCGTACAGAAAATGCTTTCAGACTTCAAAAATTTGAATGCTAATATGAACATAAAAGTTCACTTTCTACATAGTCACTTAGATCGGTTTCCGGATAATCTAGGATGTTATAGTGTAGGAACAAGGGAAGACGGTCATCAAAATTATCAAGGGTGATGGAGAAAGATACCAAGGAAGCATGGGAGACACACATGATGGCAGAACTAGTTGGAGCCTTCAACGTGACTTGTCCACATTCTGCACACAGAAGACAATCATATATAGACAGAGATTTGTAATGCATTAATTGTGATTTCATTGTGTACTGAATTGAATGTTTTGACCTATTAGCATTTTATTTACTACTCATTAACAATTTGATATATATACATTTCGTGTTTTTTATTGTGAATTACGTCACAACCTAACATAAATTGTTGTTATTAATGTATTTTTGTGACCACCCTGTTTCTCAAAAACTAGAGCCAATCTAGGAAAACGGAGGTCATATTCGGAATCAGGGCAACAGGTTACCTATAAAATGACCTTCAAATGTTTTGCCGCAAAATCTTTGTTGGCCAATGATAATAGCATCGCAACTGGTTTCGCTCTCCGCCATAATGAGAAATGGATTTCAAATTGAAAATCAAATCAAGTAGTTATTACTCATTTTATTAAAGATTAATTAAAAAAATAATTATCTTTTAATGATTAGAGGTTTCGGTATCAACTTTCAAGTGTGCATGAAAAGGTTTAATTTAACATAAGATGAAAATGAAGCACGTGTTAAAACTGTTGTCGTCAGTTATTACAATTAAGAAATGTAATTAAAAAAAGTAAAATTTTCGTTTTATGTTGTAAAATATAGTGAATATTGGAGCAATTAACATTTTAATACATATATAATAGTGTTCTGAAGGAGGGGCAGTAAATATTTTGCATTGCATAAATCGCAACAAGCAATATTGTATTCAGAGATGAGTGCAAGCACTATTGATCCTTCAAACCATTTTCCCTCTGTTAATCAACATGGGAAATCACTACAAATTGTTCCTAATGAATGTAGTCTTTAACTAGTAAAAATATTTTATAAGTAATATATAGCTAGAACCAATATTCATGCATCAAACAAAGGGAAAGAAATAGGAACGTTTAAAAATACAGTGAAATGAGACAATTATAAACCTGTAAATCTATAATAGTTTCTTTTTAAAAACATTGTTCAACTATATCTTATGTTACGACTTCTCATTTCATTTGACATTTCTGCTGAACGACTAATGAAAAGATTCATTAAATTATTTTTTATATAGACACTTTGATGTTATATATTTCCCTCATTATCTACAGAAGTAGGCGATATATATAAAAAAATAAATATAATTTTTTAAAATTTCTTTCCTTTTGAAAAAAAAGGGAAAAACTATGAAAAAGAAAATCAATTTGAAAGCTTGAAATACTCCATTGAGCTTAATTTTCAAATATCTGGCTTGGTGTC
>JABUQX010137125.1:0-12500 GCA_015478945.1 Trachelipus rathkii | reverse complement strand
TATATATAATTTTTTTTTAGATTATATATTATATATATATATATATATAATATTATATATATATATACATATATATATATATATATATATATATATATTATAATTATATATAGATAGTATATATATATATATAGTAATATATATAATATATATATATATAGTACTGGAATATATATATATATATATATATGGAGAAATCGTAGAATGTGGCCGTAAGGTTTTTCTCGAGAACTACAGTTATATATATATATATATATATATATATATATATATATATATATATATATATATATATATATAATAATTATATATATCATATCTATTAATTATATAGATTCTAGAGAAATATTTATAGTATATATATATATTATATATATATATATATATATATATATATATATATATAAAGTTAATCACTCACTCAATTTCAGTTTCAGATATTTTTCTTTAATTTTTGTTTTAGGTTAGGTTAGGTTATGTTAAGTTAGGTTAGTTACGCCAGTTAACGTAACCTTACCTAACCTAACTTAACTTAACCTAACCTAACCTAACCTAAAACAAAAATTAAAGAAAAATACCTGAAACTGAAATTAAGTGAGTGATTAACTATATATATATATATATATATATATATATATAAATATATATATATATAATATATATTTATATATATATATATATATATATATATATATATAAAATAATCTAGTGAAATAATATTTTATATTTATGTGTAAATGTGTGCATAAATTACTTTTGTTTTGTTTTTATTTTAATATCGATTGCATGCATTCAAACACATTCTGTATAATTCAAACGAAATGCCAACTCTCCTAGAAGGCAATATTATAAAATCGATTATCTTTTCTAAAATATCGATGTTGATACATTACCCTCAAACGGACTATTACCATATATATATAATTTCTTAGGTAAATTTTTAAATATATATATATATATTATATATATTTTATAATATATATATATATACTATATATATATATATATATATATATATATATATATTAATGTATATAATCGATAATATTGTATTATATATAATAATATATATATATTATATATATATAAATTATATATATATAATATATATATATATTATAATATATTATATATTTAAAATTGCAGCATTCCTAAGGAACAATATCTTTAAGAAAAAATTAACACCAAAGAAAATACTAAAATTCATACTTGTAAACGTTTCGTATTGAACATCAAGCATCCTCTATATACTTATGCATAATATAAAATAAATCTAAAAAAAGCGAACATTTTATATATTAATCCAATTATAAGATTAGTGAATGTAGTTAAATGTAAAAATATAAAACAAAATTTCAAATAAGTAAAAAGATTGTGTGATGTGATACAGGTTTAATATCGTTCGTGAAACATCAAAAGATAAAAACTAAGAATAAATAAACAAGGAAAACAAAAATATATAAAAGAGAGAGGAGAGAGAGAGATAGAGAGAGAGAGAGAGAAGAAGAGAGAGAGAATGAGGAGAGAGAGAGAGAGAGAGCAGAAGAAGAGAGAAGAAGAGAAAGAAAAGAGAGAGAGAGAGAGAGAGTTCAGGTAATGTGAAGTGACAAAAAAAAAGGGTTTAAATGTTTTTACGTATGAAGATTTATAAATTTTCAATATTTATAGAAGTTGCGAAGAGATATAGGGTGTTTTGTAAGATCCGAGTGATCTCTGATCACTGAATTCTCTGGTTGAGAGATGTGGAGATTAGCTAGAAAGGAAATTGCCATGTGCTTGAAGGCTCGCATCTTCAGCTGTAGGCTAGTTTGGATTACATAATTGACGTTACAGTGGCCACATTTATTTATAAACCATGTCAAAGTTTCAGCTCATAGAAATGCTTTCTTTGGTTTTAAAAAATGTTCCTATTGAGTCGTTATAGATAAAAGATACAAGATATTTATATTGAGGAAAGTTTTTCTTTACGATATTTCTAAAACGAAAGGGAAGAGCATTGGTAAGAGGTGTAATGTAAACGCACATCGTTTGTAGAACATTTAGGTTGGCATATGTTATCGAGAAAAGAAGAAACTAGTTTATAAAAAATGTTAGTAGGAAATAGGTTAAAATTCGAAAACTTTCGTAAAAAGGAGATTTCTTCATAGAAAAACTTCATGCAGAACAAATATGAAAATCTCTGTTTATATAATATATTAATATATATATATATATATATATATATATATTATATATAAAATATATATATATATATATATAAACATTATAGGAGAGAAAAAATATATATTATATATATATATATATATATATATATATATATATATGGCCAGCATCCCGAAGAGGCCAGGCATGTAACTAGAAAACTATAACATCTACAGGAAAATAAATAACATTTTTGATTTCAGCAAGTAATTTCATCGACAAAACTTAAAAAAAAATTATTTTATTCTAATATTATTAATAACCCCCTTAAATTAGTTATTAATCTTAGACCGGCGGCAAGTCTAATCATACGCTGTGCATTGACCTTGAATCCTGCATTAGTTCACGATAGCAAAAGTTGCCAAATACCATTTATTTTTACGCTTTGGAGAAATTTATTTGTTTTCCTTTATATCCTTTTTAGGGGGTTCGAGGCCGACGGAGGGACAGAAGGGGGGACGAAGTCCCCCATCTTCCCCGTGGTAGGCCGAAGAAACCCCGACTTATCCATCTTTTAATTTTTACCTTCGGGTAATTCTTTAGTTATAAAAGAAAAAAATTCAACATTTGGCAACTTTACGCGCTCCCTCCGACTACTCCAGCTTCTTCGTAGTCTCAAAAAACTGCAATTTTTGCAACATTTTTAACAATTTTAATTTTTTAAAAAGCGTTATTTTTTTTATTTTTTTTAATTTCAGGGGTAAAAATAATTGTATGTATTTTCTTTTTATTTTTTTGTAGCTGTTATAGTTTTTTAGTTACATGCCTGGCCTCTTCGGGATGCTGATAATAATTATATATTATAGTTATATATATATATATATATATATATATATATATATATATATATATATATATAAATTATATATATATAATATATATATTATATATATACTATATATATATAATAGATTAGTATATATATATATATATATATATATATATATCAAGGCGCGCTTATGGGGGAAGCACAGGAGGCCCGGCCTCCTCTAAAAAAAAATAAAAGCAACTAATGTAATAAAATAATTCAATTTACTATTTATTACTATTAAAATAATGTTTAAAATGTTATACAAGAACGCTAATTTTACATTAAGATTATTTATTCTCTTGCGAAACATTATTTTTCATAAGGATCATTGACTAGGAATTTCGATTTGTGCCTCCAAGAAAGCATAATTATAATGCTTTCAAAACACTGGTTGTCATGGCAACGTAAAAGAAACCTTATTCTTATTTGTCTATGGTGTATGAGGATTTTTCCACAAAACCCCCTCTCAAATTTGCAAATCCAATTTTTTTAAAAAAAAAAAAAAAAAAAAAAAATTAAATATAAATATATATATATATATATATATATATATATTATATATATATATTATATATATAGTAAATAGATATATAAAAAAAAATATATATATAAAATATTTACTTAATTTATCTTATAAATATAAAGATAATATATATTATATATATATTATATATATATATATGGTAAAAGTTACTTAACGCCCACACGGAACGGGAGCTCGGATCAAAAAAAAATTTTAACAGGTAGCCTCTATGATACATAAATAGACGTTTTAGGGGCGAAATGTAAAAAAAAAAAAAAAAAAAAAAAAAAAAAAAAAAAAAAAAAAAAAAAAAAAAAAAAAATTCTCAAAAACTACAATAGCTACAGCGAAAAGGAATACATTTTTGGAATCCTGGTAAAATTTTAGTTAGGAAAATGTAAAAAAAAAAAAGAAAAAAATTATTGTTAATAATTATAGTAATATGAGGAGAAAGCCTATTTAAGACCTTTTATACGTTACTCGTTAAAATAAATAGACTTTCTTGTATAGTTTTGTTTTGTTTTTTTAACTAAAGAATACCCCAAGGGTATACCGCACCGATGGCAGGAGTCGGGGTCTCTCGGCCTTCCGGGGAACTACGGGGTAGGACTATTTCCCCCCCCTCCGGGGAGGGTCTCCGGAACCCCCGCTCTTTGGTATTTGGGTGTCGCGGGGTTCCTCCGTCCCTCCCCTACGGGGTATGGAAAACGTCCCCCCCTGTGTTCCCCGTCGGCTCGAGCCCCCTACATTGCCATGTAATATCTTTACAAATAATATATATATAATTTCGCCCCTAGATTAGATTAGATTGTTAGGGTGGTGGTCTCTATTGAGGCCCCTTGTCACTGCGACCCACTTGGATCTTTTGTGACACGCCCTTGTCTATTAAAATTCCTGGTTCATCCCGATTTTCCGCAGGAATTTCAGGACTCTTCCAGGAGACGAAGTTTTGATATCGTAAGGCTTCAGTACATCCCTCTGCCAATACCAATATCTTTGCCAGCTTAAAGCTTCGCAATTACATAGAATGTGTTCTGCCGTTTCTACTGCTTCACGGCAGTATCGGCATGAATCACATTCAGCTTTTCCCATTTTCTTGAGGTGATATCTGACTGGCCCATGTCCAGTCAGAATTCCAATTTCGCCCCAAGAACATGGTAAAAAAAAAAAAAAAAAAAAAAAAAAAAAAAAAAAAAAAAAAAAAAAAAATCATTTTCGACCCTAGAAGATCTATTTATGTATCATAGATGCTACCTGTGAAAATTTTTTTTTGATCCGAGCTCCCGTTCCGTGTGGCCGTAAGTAACTTTGTCCTTATATATAAATATATATATATATATATTATATATATATATATTATTATATTATATAATATATTAGATATATATATATAGTATATAGTATATATAATAATATATATATAATATATAATATATATATTGGAGAGAGAGCAGAGAGAGAAGAAACGAGATGAGAGGAAGAGAGAGAGAGAGAGAGAGATGAGAAGAGAGAGGAGAGAGAGAGAGAGAGAGAGGAGGAGAAGAGAGAAAAGAGAGAGAGAGTTATACTAAATTTACTATATTTTTGTTAATAATTTTATTGTAATTTTGAATCTTTTAATAATAACCTTTTCTGTGTAAATTTAGCAATTTTCAAATGGAGAAGGAGGACAAAAATAAACCCTTAATTTTCGAATATATAATAGAACAAGATATACATATTTACCCTATTTCTTAGTTCATAACATTAAATTAAAAAATCAATTAAATCTTTAAAAAAATGTTACAACCTTAATACAAAACAGAAAATCATAAACATTTTCGCTACGAAAATGCAGGACACGGCCTTGGAGGCAAAGTTTCTTCTTTAAAGGACTTCTACGGAGGCAAGGTGCTAAATTTATATTATCAAACTCAGCTAAAAAAAGAAAAAAGCACATTATTATTCAGCATACTTAATCATTCATATTATTATTATATATAATTAAACAAAATAATTATTTATAAAATATTTGAGTTATCCATTCCTATAGTTCTCTTTTAGCATATAATTGGTTTTATGGGTATCTTAGTTTTCCGTTTCCAAAATTTTCAGATATTAGAGAATTTAAATATATGAATTATTTTTATCCGAAATGCATAAAGAACAAGTAAATGTTTATTTTTAATTTTTTTTCTTAAATTAAAAGAGTGTTTTTATTAGATTCTTAGACAGGAAAAAAAAACAACTTAGTAAAAAAATTAAATTCACGAAAGATGTATTGTTTACCGTCTTAAATTTGCTCTCTGCATTTTGGAGAAGGTACGAGCACGTTACATTAAATGAGTTAAAAATAGGGTTATTCAAGGGCGATATGCTTACACTTTTTTGTTTAAATTTTACATAAACCTTTCATTTAACAATGTAATGTATTCTTTCAGATGACCTATTTTCACAAAAAAAATAAGAGAATTTTAGTCATAACTGCAAAATTTGAAGAATATCGTTCATTTCTATAATAATAACTCGTGCTAAGCACGAGTAGCCAGAGTAGGAGTCGCCTTCTGATATATATATATATTATATATATAAATATATATATATATATATAATATATTATAATATTATTACCAATAATAGTAAAATTGAGCTACATTGGTATGCATTAGACTAGGTCCATCTCTAAGTCAGTATATATAGATATAATATTATTATAGTTTATATAATGTATATATATTATGTTAATATTGAATTGGCCTCGCTCCCCATGTTTTACGGGTTTCCACGAGCCGCCACTGAAGGTATGATCCCTACTGTAAATATATATATATATATAGTATATTATATATATATGTAATAATAATAATTATATTATTATTATTATATATATATATATATATATATATATAATATATATATATATATATATAAATATATATATTATATATATATATATATTAGGCCCATTATATTCCAATAGATTACGCTAGACAATATTTTTTCGTATGCATTTTTTAAATTAAACCTTAAATTGACCATCCTTCCCTCGCTAAATACTATTATTACCTTAAGCTAGGCTTATGTGTTAAAATCCACCGAGTCTCCGTAGAAGGCTTCAATGATTTTGAGTCGATTTTTTTTGTAAAGAATACTTGCATTCTCTTATTTATTCGCAGTGCTAAATTATTTATGCTTCGAGCTAAGAAGTAGAATTGTATTAAAGGAAAATGTACTTTTCAGAGGTATGAATTTAATTAGATTTAAATAATGTAGAATAAACAATAATTAGAGGTGAATAATAATAATAATAATAATAAGAAATAAAATAATAATAAATTATAGTTAATCGAAGTTTTAAAAGAAAGATTCATAAGTACATAACAACACTAAGTTAATACATAATAAATAAAAGATAAATAATTAATAGATAATAATAAGATATAATAATAATAAATAAGGGTCACGAAAGTGAATACTAAAGCTGACATCATGTAACTCGAGAACGGCAGCAACTACAGTAAAACAAAATATATATTTGGAATTAGCGGAAACTTTTTTTTTTTTTGTGTTTGATTTTTTTTTTTTGCAATTATTCATCCGGAAATATTTGAAAAAAAATTTATTTTCCCCATTTAGGGGCGGCTCGAGCTGACGGGGCCAGAAGGGGGGGACGAAATCCCCCCGTCGTCCACCGGGAAGCCGAGAGACCCCGACTCCTTCCATCTTTGCGGTTTACCCTATGGTATCCTTTAGTTAGAAAAAAGATGAATAATGTGTTACTTTCGCTTAGTAACACTTGGTATGCTACTTTAACGTAAAAGTAATACCACCGAGCCCCATAATAGGAAATTAAAAAATTCTTTCTTTTAAATATTGCCGACCAAAAAAATTGAAAAAAAAGAAGCAAAAAAAACAGTCAAAAAACACGTTCTGAAAATTAACCGCCGAGACCATATCAGGACCGTCGGTTTTTCGTTTCTCGAGGCTACAAGTGCATGTCACTTTAGACACTCTGACCTAGTGATATAATATATAATAATATATATATATTATAGTGATAAATATATATATAGAGATATACTATATATATAATATATGATAATAAATATATGATATATAGATCATATATATATATATAATATATCTAGATACATATATCTGGCCTAGGTACGCGCCTGCCCTTCTAATCAAAAAATCATATTCGCGCGGTTAGCTCAGTGGTAGAGCACCACCTTGACACGCGTGGGGGTCCTGGTTCGAGACTGAGGTTGGAGCGAGAGGAAGCTGAGTTATTCTCATTGGGCTTGGCTTCGTCCTGCTCAGACGTTAATTGAGTACATTGGTAGCGTGCTTGCTGCCTAATGGGAAAAAACTCCGGCGACAAAACGCGATAAGGAAAGCCTGGCCAACGACACGGAGTTGCCGTCAGGGCCCAAAGTTACCCGAAGGACCTTTCTCGTGGGAGTTCCACGTGTGACAGGGCGTTAGTCTACCGGGGGGGTTGGTTGGAGTTTTTTTTTTGAGTATTATAGGTATAATATATAGTATAATCAGTGGCGTAAATAATCGCCGCGACCGCAGCCCCGCGGTGCGGGGGCGCAGGAGCCGACTGGAGGGCGCACGACGGCAAGAGAGAGAATAGAGCCACTTTTCACAAGCGTGAGAATGGAAAGAGGCCCAGGAAAGTTGCAAAAGCGGGAGCAGAATTGGAGAATTCATTTGCCTACTTGAGAATTAAAAGGCAAAGGTGACAGCTTCTTTGAGTGGAGCTTTCTAAAGATTGTTTACTTTATTGATCCTTTGCACGAATTTCAGAGGAGTGTTTTTTTTTTTTACACGAAGCCATTGATATAAGCTGCGTGTTCCAGAAGCGACCGACTGCAGCCCGGAGCGGGGCCACACCAGGCACATAATGCATCGTTTCCAGAGCCCGTTTTCGTTTGCGCATTTCTACGTCACGTAAACGTCACAGTCAGACGCCCCGTTGTTTAAAATCCTCGATTTCAGGGAATTACTAAAAGGGCGGGGACTGCGCGGAAGAAATACTTTGGTTTACAAACAGAGATTTTATTTCTACAGAAACATGTGTCGGAAATGGTTGTCCCAAAAAGATTTTAAGTATTTGAAGTTACAACTTTTATATTAAGGATACTAATATATCTTATCATTTCATAAAATAGATACATATAAGCTATAAGAGTATCTGATCAATTGTCAAGCTGATGGACGGAGCGGCGTCGGCTTTCCAGGACTCAAATTTCCTGGTCTCTGAGTGGTTAATGTTAATTTTTTTCAAGTTCGAAGCGTGAACGAGTCAATTTTGCCAGACGGGCTGCACTCGGGCTTTGTGGGAAAACTCAGCTATAACTAAATTAGGGCCAAGTGAATCGGAGGTACCAGAGTATGAGGGAGGTGAAACAGATGTTTTTGCTTTTTGAGCTCTACAGCCCTTTCAGAACAAACATATAAAGAGCTCATGGAGTCTGCTGACAAGTTATACAAAAAATATGAAGCCGACGTGACAAGTTCTTTTAGTTACGGAAATGTCTATCTGCCGTAAGGAATGTTGTGGCAAATTAAATTAAGAAAAGAAAAAATGACAAAAATAATACAAGTGGCAGAATATTTGTTGATTGAAAATAATATGTTGTCTTGTAGTATTCCAGACGTGTGTACAGCTTTTATAATGTTTCTGACACTCCCAGTAACTTCATCATCTGCTGAGAAATCTTTTTCAAAATTAAAACTAATAAAAAGTTATTTGAAAAGTACCATGACGACCGTAAGGTTAAGTGAATTGGCCTGTACTTAGGCATAGAGTATGATCGGGCTCGCGCACTGGACTTGGAGAAATTAGTGCGAACATTTTGTGATGCAAAGAGACGAAGGGAATTAATGAGCATTTAGAAGACTATTAATGTCAAAGTTAAAAAGTAATGACAAATGTTGTAATGTTTTTTCGTAAAGTTTTTGCTTTACTTACCAATAACAAGTAATGTAAAAGTGTTTTAAAAATGCGCATCTCTTTTATTAGAATATAGGTATATGATTATATATATTTAATTTATATATATATATATATAAATAGTCATAGATATTAAATATATATATATGACATTATAAATATAAATTAGTATGGTATAATATATATATATAAGGTGTAGATAAGATGTACTCACTATATATAATATATATAGTATATATATATATATATAATATATATATATATAATATATATATATTATATATAAAGTATATATATATATATAAAAAGCCTTTTTTCATGGTAATTACACTCTGTTCTACCTATGTACCTACTACGCTGCTAATGTGATTTTTCTTTGATATGAACAAGAAAACTTTTTTTGTCATTCAAGGTTCCATAAAACTCTATCCCACCCCGTCCATGATGCGTGAAAGGATAAGGAGGGTTTGATCGCGCGCGAACAAAATAAGCGAGTTCGCTCCGTAGGGTTTGGTTCGAATCTGACCGCATAAGTTAGCTCACACTAGATTATAATAATTAATAGCAGTTGATGTGACTACGTTCTGTTAGGAATCATATAATATAAATATGATATATATTATACCTCAATAAGAATACTCATATATATAGTATATATATATATGATAAGTCGTTATAAATTACTAATGATATAAGTAATAATAATGTATATTATAAAAATATAAAAATAAATAAATAAATGATCACTATAATAATATGAGAATAATATAGTTTATAATATTTTTATTAAATAAAATTTCCAGAAGTAACTATCAATACTAATTAGTACTATAATATATTTAATGAGTAAATGATATATATATATATATAACTATATATATATAAATATATATATTTATATATTATATTATAGCATATTATTTATCTTAATGAGAGATATAATATTTATAGTATATTTTTATTAATATATATAAAGAAACATTATTTTAAGATACATTTTTTTGCTTCAGTACGTTAATTATGAATCTCTAGCAACATTTTAGTACGTTTTATGTTCAAGTACTTTTTATTGCCTGCTTATCTAAGAAAAAACACATACGGACTGCAAAAATTTTGAAATCACGTACACACATTTTAACAAGACGCTTTACGGACCTATAATAATTATGATAAAATT
Source organism: Trachelipus rathkii (assembly GCA_015478945.1). Lineage (NCBI taxonomy): Eukaryota > Metazoa > Arthropoda > Malacostraca > Isopoda > Trachelipodidae > Trachelipus > Trachelipus rathkii. Next base: position 1,843 of record JABUQX010137125.1, on the reverse strand, counting down.
ATTTACACATGTAAATATGACCATTACTTCATACTTAATGATTAATTACTAATTTGAAATACGTAATAACACATGCAGGCATTAATGATAATACAAATAAACAGAAAACTACTAACCTTTTGAACCTTCAGGGTGAATATTTTTCAAAAGGTTGATCCATGTTTTATGTTTGATTCTGTTCATCATTAAGTGTTTAATACTCTCTTTATTCAAATTCCATTTGAGATAAAATTTAGATGATGTTCCAAACATAGTTATAAAATCAATACTTATCTATAAATATATATATATATATATATATTATATATATATATAATATATATATATATATATATAATAACATAATATAATATATATATAATAATATAATAATAACATAATATATATATATATATATTATCTTCTACCTTTTTATATATATATATATATATATATATTATTATTATTATTATTATTATTATTATTATTATCCTCCTCTCTCCCCAAGAATGAGGGTAAGGTGCGTTATTGCATCGGAAAAGAAAAGTAATAGAAGAACATGACACAGTCGAAAAGAAAGCCCAGCCTTACCGCCCTCTCAATATCAATTAGCGGGAACCCGTCGCCGTCAGAAAATCCACCCTAGAGCTTCATGGGACCGCGACGGATCCTCACTAATACTATGTAAATCGTCAGGTGCAGGGTTCATCCCTTGACCCAGGTGGGCCACAGCCACGCCCCCTCACAACACCCCGCCATTCATTCCTATCAACCACCATTCTTCTCGCCTCTACCAAACTCACATTTCTTTCCTCCAGGCATTCCTTCACTGCATCCATCCATTTTTTCTTCGGTCTCCCAGCCGGTCGATTCCCAACACACTCGCCACTATACATCCGCTTAACAAACCGACTATCATCCATCCTTTCCACATGACCAAACCATCTCAATATACTTTCATTTATTTTCTCATTTACTCCTTTCTTCACACCACATCTCTCTCTAATACGTTCATTCCTCTCTTTATCAATTCTTTTCACACCTAAAAACCCCTAAGGTTGTCCATCTGAACACGTTGAACTTTAGATATATACCTCTTATTCAGACCATAGTCTCACTACTATAAATTGCACAGGTAACAACATGCCCTCATTTAAAGACCTAGCGCACTCAGACTTAGTCCTTCATGCACCAAGGATTTAATTGCACCAGCCACCTTCCTACCATTCACAACTTTCCTACTACACTCTGCATCATCCTGTTCCTTTTTCATCCAACATATATCCTAAATATTTAAACTCAGACACTTGCTCCAGTTGCTCACCATCCTAACATAACTTCCACACCAGGACTATCACCCTCACACTCACAACCATAACCTTGCTCTTATCTATGTTAACTTTTCAAACCATTCCTTTTACACCCTACCAAATCTCTCTGCTATACTCTTAAACTCTCTTCAGATTCACCACACAAAACAAATCATCCACATATTATAGGTAGGGCACCTCCACTCACCTCCATTCTTCATTATTCTAACACCATTTCCTGCCATCCCCATCTCTAATTCTTTCATAACCCCATCCATATACAATTAAATAACCAAGGAGACATAACACATCCCTGCCTCACTCCACTATTAATATTAAACCTAATCACTTTCGACACCATTTATTCTTACACACGCCTCACTATCTTCATACATACTTTTAATTCCATTCAGAAGCCTACCACCAACACCATATATTACTAACACCTCCCAAAGTTTCCCTATTAATCATATCATACGCCTGTTTGCAAATCCATAAAACCTAAATACAATTTATTTTTCTTCTCCCTTATTTTCTCAGTCATTTGTTTCAAT
>JABUQX010137124.1:20000-27500 GCA_015478945.1 Trachelipus rathkii | reverse complement strand
GCTGATGTATTTCATCAAATTAGCGATATCGCAGCTGCATGGCAGATGATAAGTGTTTGTTATCTGATGGATCGACGAGTAGTGAAATATCTACGAGGTGACCATGTGAGAGGTGATAATAGAATAGACGTTGTGCTCTCGTTCGTGTGACGATATTAAACCCTTGATGTACGCAACTACTGGAAACTCATCGATTGTGTGACCTTCATTTGCGTACATGATAGGGGATTCACAGTTCGAACGTCTGAAAATATCACAGCTCTGATTTAAAATAAAAAACGCGAATTAACATCGCACCTGTAACGATTGTTACGTACTTGAGACATAAATACATATAGCACATTGTGATAAATTCTATGATATTACACCGAAACATGTGGTTCCCTGTATAATACATGTACAGGAATGCTTTAATAACTATCAGTTTGGATGAGTTTTACTTCTCTCTTGTATGAGAGAATGGTGCTGCTGGATCGACATATGCCGAAAATATGGGTTAGTGTTGCCTGAAGACATTATACTTACATCCTTTCAAAGGGTGTTGGATCTTTAGAGAGATATATAGAACGTACACAACTTGAATCCTATGTTCCTGATTAGATGAATTAATATATTAAAATAACTTTATGTTTTTTATATATTGAGGATGTTTTTATGTATTTATATTAAACGCACTTTTCAATGAAAATTATTATTTGTTATAAAAAATGAAAACTTGTTTTACTTCCCGCTTATGTTCGCTTTATTGACTCTTTTACTGTTGATAAGTTGGACCTTTTGTTAATGTTATCAGTTTATTCTTGCTTAAGATGTGTCAGGCTTGTCGTAATATACTATATTCTTAGTTCTGGTCATGTTACGGTGGCTTTCTTAATGTGAAAACTTTGTCACGTTAGCATACTTCGTTGGTCTGTAGTGATAATTACGCATGGTTATGGTAGGTAAATTTTGCTAAATGTTACTGTGTCATTGTAAGAATAACGTTTGTTAGAAACATGCTTGACCAAGTGTGAATAAGTTAACGTTTTTTGATGTTATGTTAGTTACTTTACTGTAGTTAAGGGTGAAACTTTGTTAACGTTGACTGTTATTCCTGTTTAAGATGTGTTAGGGTTTGTCGTTGTGCATTATATTCATAGTTCAGATGATGCTAAGTGAGCTTATTAAGTTGATGTTACTGTGTCAGGTAGGTTAACGACGTAATGAGATAGAGATATGCTTGAAAAAAGTAAAATAGGTTACGTATGGTGTGCCGTGTTAGTTACTTGTTAAGTGTGGGACTTTGTTAATGTTGACTGTATTTCTTGCTTAAGTTGTGTTAGGTTGTCTTTGTACATTATCTTTCTTTTCATGTTAACGGCATGTACTTTATTTGGTGGAGGAAAACCTTATTATGTTAGAGTATATTCGTTGGATTCAACAGATATGATAATGTAATCAATGTTTTTGATAAATTTTTGTTAAATGTTACTGTGACAGTGTAAGTGAACGATATATGTTAGAGATATGCTGGACAAAGTGTGAATAGGGTTACGTCTTGGAGTGTTATATAGTTACTTTTACTGGTGGTTAAGTGTTAGAACTTTTGTTAACGTTACCGTTTATTCCTGTTTAAGATGTGCTAAGTTTGCTTTGGGGGATTATATTCATAGTTCAGATGATACTAAGTAAGCTTTATTAAGGCGAAAACTTTGTTACGTCAACATATATTGTTAAATGATTTCATGCAGCACTCGATTTTATGGTATGTTTATCCAGCTCATAATAAAAATGTGGCTGTTAATCAATAGATCAATTAGATCACAGAAGGCGGGAGGGAGGTTGGATGCTGGGTGGATGGTAGTGTTTTGATTTAGTGATTTACTGACTTTAGGGTATGTAAAAACGTAAATTTGTAAGTTTATAAACATAAAAGAATAAGAAATTTTATTTATTAATTATTAAATTTATTTATTTTTTTATTTTTTTTTCTATTTGGATGGTCCTGAAACCATTATTTTCGAATTCTACAGACCCAATAACGTATATAAAGACCACCAATATTGTATCATTACACAAAATTAATAAACTCGGCACCGCACCGGAGCCAGCACCGTGCAGCTGGTCAACTCTTACTCCTCTGAGTCAGATTCCTTCTTCATTCTTTCCCTCTTATCATCTTTCATAATTTCTTTTCTTCCGCCTTCGGGTTTCTTGTTTTTTTTTGCCCCCCCCCCCACCTCTTGTGCCTTTTCTTTTTTTTTCAGTCGGAGACCCCCATGAAGGGGCGCCTAGACACCCTGATACGGACTTATAAACCCTAATATTCGAACTCGACGACCTCGAAACCCTTATAAGGACACCAACATGGTTGTTATACGACTGTGTTTATTAACTCGGCACCGCAGTGGCTCCGGCACCGGTGCCGGATCCAACTCCTCAGATTCCAATACCAAGTCTTTCTAGAAATTCAACTCTGAATCCTCTCACCAAATTTCAGCCAATTACGAACACTTCGGACCCACGGGGACGTAACCTCGTCTACGACGAGGTTACCATCCCATCTAACACCCCTCCAAATTTTAGCCTGATACGGATAACCTAAACCTGTGATATTATATTGACTTAGAAAAACTGGATGCAAGAAGAAACAGCGGGGTGAATAATAACAAAAATAATATAAATAAGTAATAAATAATAATATAAATAATAATAATTAATAATAATAGAATAATATAATAATAATAATAATAATAAAAAACTCCAGAGGATGAGTCGGAATCGGCGCGCTACGACGCGGTGCGGTGCGGTGCGGTGCGGTGCGGGGCGAGGCAGTGCGCTGCGGACCCGGAGTCGCAGAAGGAGACGCAGAAGAGGTTAAAAAAACAACTCAGAAGTGATCCCCTTCGGGGATCACTTTCGAGGTCGTAAATAATAAATAATAATAATGATGTATTGTATGCGCACTCGCGCTCAGTCTGTGTCTGTCGGTCAAACAGACCTTCGGTCTGTTTGACCTCCAGGTGGTCGGTCGCCCAAACGCTTGTTAGGCCTAAACTCATCCACTCAGCTCAAGCAACAAGGGCGTAAGCGCAATATCGGCGTCCACCCTCGGGGGTGACCACCCTCTATATACATCCTACAGACTTGAAATTTACACGAATTCGTCCTTATCCCATATATACAGTATATTCCAAGTTTCAGACCTAATATCTCTATTCCTTCATATCGAAAGAAGTGGTCGCGCAACTCAACCCAACCTCTATATATTATAATATATATATATATATAGTATATAATATATATGATATATATAATATTAATCTATATATATATATATATTATATATATATATATATATATATATATATTTATATATATAATTATATATATATATATATATTAATTATATAATATATATAATTATAATAATATATATATATATATATATTATATATAATATATATATATATTTAATATATGGAAAAATATTATATTTATATATATATATATATATATATATATATATATATATATATATATATATATATATATATATATATATATATAAAATATATATTTTATATCTATATTATATATATATATATATATATATTATTTATTTAATGAGATACTGAAGCTCCTTAATTAATTAGATGGTTAAAGTGATAAGTGGTAGTGCTTTATTGTTTATTCAACAGGAAATCAATATGCGATCGCTGATAGTTTAATGCCAATGAGGCAATAAATAGAAATCAATATATTGCCACAAAATTGGATCGCATAAAATAATTATTATAGTTATTGGACATTCGCAGATGCCCACCTTCCTTGACCGAGGTACCAAAAAGAATCTCGATCGGCGGCTGGTGCCTACCTAAGAATGGCACAGCCCGATCGTTACATTCAAATTCATCGATCTTATGGGTCATTTTGAATGCTTTTAACAGTTTTGAATACCCTTAACAGGTATCAACATTAACGGCTTTTGATAAAGGTACATATGAGGGTATGGATGTCAGCCCCCTTACATAAGTGCACAGCCGTGTGTGGCACACAGGCCCTTAGACACACTCTAATGATGAACAATATAAAACTGCTCGAATACCAGAGCAGAATTGGTTATCCAGGAATTTTTTACAGAGAGTTTTTAACTCATATGCAGAAGGTGTCCTTATTCATCTTTATAATTGAAAATTCTCTGTGAGACCTGAACCATTAATCATCATTAATAATCATTTTAAAAGGAAAGAGAATGGAAGAATTATAGTCATTACTTGTAGGGGATGAAATAACTACAATAAAGATCAATTTATAATAACTATCTAGTAAATATAATATTACTCTCGCTAAAATGTATTCAACTTTTATTACACTTCCTGTAAAAATGATATTAATATTTTATTTTTATTTTTACTTTAATTTTTATGAGTTCCCTCAGCGATTCCATTCTCCTTTTTTCCGTTTTCTCTTTCTCTCGTTTTTCCTTGAGTAGGCTGTTATATATTTTTATGTTTCGAAGATTTTCCACAGTTGGCTTGTTGTCTTTTAAAATATAAACGTTGTTATTTGCAATCTTGATTACTTTATACGGGCCATGATATTTCTGCGGTAATTTACCCACATTATATTGCTTATTCTTTACAAGTACAAATTTGGCATCTTTCAAATTCTTTGGCATAAATATATTCCTGTTCCGGAGGTTAGTTCTGCTGACTAACGGCTTTGCTAAAAGTGCAACGAGTTTCTCTCCATACTTATTATTGCTCATAGGTCTATCTGGCACGTCTAAATCAACTAGGCCTACAGGTATGTTATTAATTTGCCCAAATAACAGTTGCGCAGTAGTTATGTCTTCTCCCGTAATTGGTGTTTGCCTTAAAGCGAAGAGAACAAAGGGTAGAATCTGCAACTACTCCGGGTTTTTCATCTCGGGCTCAGCCAGCATGCATCTCAGGCACGCTAGGAGTGTCCTGTGCAGGGGTTCTAATTTTTCATTGCTTTGTGGGGAGTAGCTTGCGGCCGTATAATGTGAAGTGCTATCAGCTTGCATATCTCTTGAAATAAGGTGGAAGTGAAGTTTCCTCCCTTAACCGTCAAAATGGCATCTGGTACTCAAATGAAAGGAAATATTATCCTGCAATAACGCCCTAACTATTGTCTCTTTATTAATCTCTTTCAAGGGAATCCCCCACATGAAGTTGCTTTATCGATCAATTATGGTGAATATGTATCGGTAACCTTGACATATCGGTAACTTAACAATATCTGCTTTATTGTTTCGAACGTAAACTTCACTTTCTTGTATTTTCCATACTCTGGGCTAATGGTACGACCCATCCTTGCTTACTTGGCACTGATCACACGTGTGTACGATATTCTTCACGCGTTTGTGTATTTTTTAAAATACAAATCCCGCTTTTACAGCAATAAGTGCTCCATTGATGCCTAAATGACCTTGCAAATGAAATACATTTATTACTTTATCAACGCAGGCTTCCGGCAACATGACGCGTTCATAACCCAATGAGACATCCATAAACGATTCAATTTTCTCCTTTTCGGTTATGCTCGATCTGTGTCTCTCACTACAAAAAATGAGGAGATCACCAGAAGAGTCATTCATTCATTCACATCCTTTAGAGCTACACTCTAACATTTATGATATTGTTAATTCTTCCGCTACAAAGGACATTTCTACTACATTAGACCCTCCGTCCACGAGACCTATCCGACGAACAAATCTTCTTGCGAAACAATGCATTAAAAACCTTATTTCCCAACAACTAATTTATCACTTACAAAACCTTTTTTTCTCCCCCATTCTTAACCACCCTAATCAGTTGCAGTCTTTATGTCTCTCATTGAAAGCAATCCAAACAGATATTCCATTATAAACCTTTGTTTCAATCCTTATTTGTTACCTGTCCTCGGAAGTTGTGTTTTTTAAGAGAACGTTCCCTTTCATTCAAATCTGTTTTCTTCAGATCATTGGAAGGTTGTAACTAGAGTAAGTTTTCCTATGTCCTTTACCCTACGTACCTTTAGGTTTTAGTATTTCATTCTATAATTTTATAAATACTAGTTTGTTTCGGTTGCACGTGGCAGTAAGTGTCCTTAATGATAGGCGTCAGTCGTGTTTTGGGAATATGGTTTATTATCCCAATGCTACATGAGCTATGTAAAATCCTCTTCAAAAAATTATTTGCACCTAATATTGAACCTGAGAGAACAAGGTCTCTCCCTGCCCTGTTGATGCTCAGCATAATATTGCCCTCTTGAACAACGTTGGAACTTTTCCACCCACACCAATGAGCCTTCGATTTACATTGAAAGGTCACACGACGATCCTCAATTCCCATTAAAACAAGGTCGTTTTGAATTACTCCTTCTTTCGTCCACTGATTTATATTCTGGTAGTTGTAATATTCGAATTAGATCACGATTCCTGAAATCTTTCCTCCATCCACCCAAAAAATTATTTTGCAGAATAATTTGTTGCATTCTGGATCTGAAGGCTGAGGAACTTTTAGGAATGCAATATTAATAACTATATTTCAGTGTCCCCTAAAATGACCTAATATTGTTGCACCATTATCTCCTTTCAATTGTCTCATACTCATGACTATTCTTTTGCCTTCTGTCAGATCACCTTCTCTCGGGGTTCGTAGTGGGGAGTTTAAGTATAAATTCATTCGTAACCTACATTTCCCAAATTTGTAATATAATTTTTCCTATTTCTTAGTATTTTCTAGTTTCACTTAGTTCTAGGTTAATCTTTCAACTCATTATAAATCTTCCTTTGCCAAAAATTATAATATTAGTTTTTCTAGTCTAATTTTTCTAGGTTAACTTGTAGCTTAAATTTATAAATCTATACTGCTGCTCTGGACACGCTGCCCGAATATTTCCCATAAATTATTGCGATATAATTTTCCCTTAGTTCTTTGCATTTTTAAATTTTACTTATTTCAAGGTTACCTTATTACTTAAACATATAAATCTCTCCAGGTCACATTGCTCGAATATTTTCCATAAATTGTGATACAATTTTCCCTAGTTCTTACTTAGCATTTTTTACTTTTACTTGCTTCTAGGTTGTAACTTCCCCTTAAACCTGTAAATTTTTCTTGTCGTCGAAACCCCTCTGCCCGGGTTTTTCCCTTGAATTGTGACTTTGTTTTTCCTAGATCTACTTAGTTTTATATCTAGTATCTGCTTATCTCCTAGGTTGTAATTTTTATTTCAAACTGCAAATTTTCCTCGTCGACCCATACACCGACTAATGTTTCCTAATTATAATTAACACATTCATTTATAATGTGAGCAGTAAGTATCCCAAACAGATAAACATTGGTGTCTATCTGTAGATTGACCAGTTACTCGTAGTTATCGAATTTCTCTTACGTTAGTCTGATCAACTGGTTATATTCACATCCCGAAGAGGAGGATTGTACCAGCCCTTTATCCTTCCATCTGATGTAAAATTCCCTAACTAGATGAGAATCCCATGATCATATC
>JABUQX010137124.1:0-12500 GCA_015478945.1 Trachelipus rathkii | reverse complement strand
GTGTAGCCAGACAAACAGAGGCTTACAAATGTAATCCCTCTTTAAATCTTCAATATACATATATCTTCTTGTGCCTCATCACCTGCTCCTATTTTAAAAAACGAATAATGAGATCCAATGAGGCGCCATCTTTGGGCTCCATTCAAAACAACTGTTTTTGTTTCTGGCTGTTTTTCTGACTTTTGCGTAGACCCCCGACCTGTATCTGACTCTTCTGTGATGACAAAGTAATTTTGGTCACTTTCCTACTTTGGTTTCTTCACTCCAGCAATAGCTCTCCTGTTGCCTCTCCTTCTGAAAGCTAAACCAGTTTTGATTCTGCCACTAGGCAAGTTTCAATGGACCTTTCTTGTCGCAGACATAGCAACTCCCCTTCTCGGTATGGATTTGCTCCCATCTTGAACATTTTAATTTTGGATTGTGGTCAGAAACTCATTTTGGATTTCACTACGAACCTTCAGGCTCCTGTTCGAATTCTACAAATGGTTCAGTGACATCTTCCACTTTTTATACGTTTCCCTTCTCATCCTAACGGTTACTCGCTTGCCGAAATTCTCTCTCTTACGTCTGTGTAGCCTTACAAATTCTGAGTGTAATTTCAAATTTTCAATCAATATCTAGAGACAATTTTCCCTGTTTATGCCGTTTGGAAGCGACTTACAGAGAGGATAAATTAACGGTTACAAAAACTGAATTTAATGCTCTTTTAAAATCCTTTATCATTCAAACCTTCTAAAATCCTGATCGTACCTCTTCCATCTCATTCAAAAAAGGCTCTAGGTGAGTGGCATACATGGTCGATTTTAGATATTGAGATCTATAACAAGGCAGATCCGTTATCACTCTCCCATATTTTAACAGTTTGTCTGCAAGCTTCATGGTATAAGTCCAGCCAGTAAATAGTCTAATCCAGAATATATCAGATCCCAATTCATCGGAAGACATAGAAAATACCATTACGACTCTTTTGTTTGTTTGTTTTGGGTGTTTGCCGTTTTTTGATGTTATATTTGTGGTGGTTTTAGCGTTTGATCAATTTTATCCCGATATTTCCTTTTGTTTTTGTGTATCTGGATGACTTAATAGTTTTCTCAGAATCAAGAACAACACAAAAACATTTGCATCAGATATTTCAAATATTATATGATAACCGCTAAATTACTTCTGTTCCAAAATGTTTATATGTGCAATCATCTTTAGACTTTTGAGGTTATCATATTCTTCCAATGGTCTTAGAGCACCTGGTCCTAAAAAGTCTGAAATTTCCGTCTATTCTCTGTCAACTGACTATTCTAGTCTTCGTCGTTTTCTTGGTATAGTGGCAGGGCTGCGGAGCATGAGCCGGGCCGGAGCCAGAAAGAGCCTGCAGGTTTTGGATGAACCTGGAACCGGAGCCGATTTTTTTGAGAGGCTGGAGCCAGAGCCGGAGCCGGAGCCGGGCCGGAGCCCGGAGCCGGAGCCGGAGCCGAAGCCGGAGCCGGAGCCGGAGCCTAATCAGAAATCTTTGGAAGCCTAGAGTCGGAGTCGGAGTCGAAATTTTAGAAAAAGCATTCAATAGAAAATAGAGGAGAGACGTGTAGAGATAAATTGAATGCCATACAGAAAGAATGATAGCAGCCATTAAGAAATATGCATGAAAATCAATAAATACTGTTGAACAGGAAGAGAGAATGGTTTGTGCAGAGGTGAAAACGGGGATTTAGACAGAAGTACCGTCACGCTGCTCTTTAACTTTACCTGGACACAAGCTGTCTTAAGAGATGAAGCATTGGTTTATCACGGATGATGCGAACGATAATAACATCAGGGAGCTCAAGACCTGCAGAGAAGCTGTGTGAATGAATGGAATGAGGAACACTGAAGTAATGGAGCATAAAGGAGAATAAGCTTGAGAAAGGAAATAACGTGGTGATTGCAGAGAGGAAGAGATAGTAGTGAACATACAAGATACGAAGACTTAACAGGTGATGTTTAAACCGACTAGGTAGTGGTGATGATCAAGGGCAAGATGACGAGTTGAAGGGTGAATGTGGAGAATCTCTCTCAAAAGAATTTGGGAATGTTATACCCATTGCTAAAGGAGAGAGGGATACCAACAGAGGTTAAAATATTAATATATAAACCTTTCTGAGACCAGTATTGTTGTATGGATCTTGAATGCTGACGTAGATACGATACAAAAGCAGAATAGAAACGGCAGAAAATGAAATTCTTAGACTCTGCATTAGGGAGCATCATTTGAGAGACAAGAATGAGGAGCGAAGCTGGTAGGGGAGAAAACTGGGAGTGGACCTGTTTTGGAATGCATGCAGAGAAACCAGTTAAGATGGTGTTGGTGTAGAAAGGAATGAGAGGAGGAGATTAAGAAGTAGTGGATTGGAGCCGGGAGGCAGCTGGAAGACCCGGAAGACCGAGGAAGAGATGAATGGATTCGGTGGCAGAGGCTGTACAACGTAGAAGCAAGACGATAGGAAGTAGAGGAGGAACATTTTGAAGATAGAAATATTTGAAGAATATTCTGAAAGAGTAGCTAACAAGGAATAATTGGTGCAATATATATAAATATATATATATATATATATATATATATATATATATATATCTTTAACTATAAAATATTATATGCAGCAATATTAATAACATATATATAATAATAATATAATATATATATATATGTGTATATATATATAATATATATATGGCATATAATAAATATATATATATCTTACTATATCTAATAATATATATATAATAATAATATACTCATAATAATAATAATAACAACCAACAATAATATATATATATATATATAACATGTATATATATATATAAAAATATATATATAACATATCTCACTGTAAATAATTAATAACAACCAATAATAATATATACTATATATATGTATATATATATGTATATATATATAATATATGTAATAATAATAATAATAATATATATATATATATGATGGGGATATCAGCGGATATTCCGCATCCGCATCATTTTTCACCATCCGCATCCGCGACATCCACGTTCGATTTTTTGACTGACGATATGGATGTAGTATTTATATGAGGATTATGTGAAACGATGTGTGCGCTGCCTTATATATATATATATATATATATAATATATATATATATATATATATATATAATAATAATAACCAATAACCATATATAATATCTTCTATCTCATATATATCTATATTAAAAAAGTGGGCTTTCAAGGATAACAAACACTATTGCAAAGTAGATGTGATTTTAAAACTTTGCAAAACGATGACGCATGTGCAATACCAACTTTTCTCCTAGATACAAAACAAATTTTCTTGAACCACGCGTTTACAGAGAGGATAAGTGAATTTCAGGATGCCTATGTGATAGTACTTGCACAAAGAAGACAGAAATATCGCTAGCCAATAAAAGCAAAGATCACCCAGAAACAGACACGCAATTTACCATCTGCTAGCGATATCATTGCTGAATTCATGAACGTTCTTTTGGCTTCTAGCGGCGATGAAGTGTCTTGTTCAAAGGTGTCAGAAGACACTATCGTGATCAGTAAGGTGTATCAAAAGCGTCCACTGGTTTTTGTGACGTGATAATTGAATTGTTTCCATCTACCACAGAAGTCGCCAGAGGGAATTCTTAGCATGTTAGCATACCCTTCAACAAGTGTAGCAAGTGAGCCCGTCTTTCAGTGGTGCAGATCTCATTTTACGACTAAAAGATAAACAAACTCTCCCCTGGCTCGAAGCTTTTGTTTTGGAAAGCATAATATGAAATTATTAATTTCAAGCATTAATGTATATAACCTTTTCCCAAATGGGTCTAAGGCCTTGGAAAGGAGTTGGTGGGGAGTCTAAAAGAGTTGGGTTTATTATATCTCTATATATATAACATATATATATATATATATATTATTCATCATTATTCATCATTCCCTCTGGTAGATCCCTAAAGGATCTGTCAGGTGTCACCTCACAGAGCACTCTCAGGCGACTCACTGTCGGCGTATATTCTACCTCGACCTCTTCGATCGTCGGTTCCTCTTATTAACATATGTCCTCACCCGGCGTAATCATCCATCTTCTTCTCCGGTCTGCTTACCGCTCACTTTTTCTGCAGATCTGCAATCCATCATTCTTCTCGGCCCCTCTCCTCCACATCCATCCTCTTAACATGTCCGTACCAACGCAGCTGTCCCCTCTCCACATGCTCTACCTGATTCGATCATCAACTCGTCTTATTAGCTAGCCTTCTTCTATCCATCAGCGTCACTCTCCTGATCACCCTCAAAACTCTCATATCTGCCACCTCCAATCTCCTCTTCTGAACCGTGGTGCCCAACATTCAGGCCATATGTCAGCAAAGGTCTCAGCATTCATTTGATCACTATATTATCATTTTAATCTCTGTTGGTATTGGTTCCCTCAGTATCAGGTATAGGGTTCCCACGTTTTCATGACTCAACTATTCTCATTAACTCTTCCTCATTCACCTCCACCCAACTATTACCACACCTAAATATGTTTATCCACTGACTTTGTTGTTTCCACCCAACATTATATTTATTTCTTCTCTTTCTCAGGCTATTTTCATTACTTCTATCTTTTCTGTACTTATTTTCATATACATTTCTCTCATTTAGACATTCCATCTGTCCATCATCCCCAGAATATCAGCTCCCTTATTATGGCCGCATCATTTGCATACAGCAGAGTATGCTCTCATTTAACTATTCTGCATGTTCTTTTCAGATTATAGTCCATGTACATTAAAAACAGCAGTGGTGACAAGACACTACCCTGTCTCACTCCCCTTATTTACCTCAAACATCTCTCTCTAATTTGATCTGTTCTTATCATATTTCTGAACCCTTGATATGTACTCTTTATTACTCTTATAAGTTTTTGTGGTATCCCGTATTCCGGCTATTCCATGATTTTCCATAGTTTTTCTCTGTTTACTCTATCAAAAGCTTTTTCCAGGTCTATAATTGCCACATCTGCCATCCTATTCCATTCTATCGTTTTTTCTATCAAGGTTTCATATAATATATTATTGGTCCTGTTGTGTGCTTTTTCCCGGCCTAAAGAAACCGCCACAGTCATTCTCCCTATCTTGTTATCAACTTTGTTTCTCAGCCTCCTCTCTAACACTCTTTCATAGATTTTACTGGCCACATTTAGCAGGGTTATTCCTCTATGATTACCACATTTCCTTCGATCTCCTTTCTTATATATAGGGCATATTATTGCTTCTCCCCACTCCGACGGTACACTCTCTGACCCACACGTTTCATTCAACAGTTCAAATGAATCCATGCTTCAATACTCTCCCCTGTCTTATACAACTCCGCACTCAGCTCATCAGTTCTAAGGCTCTTCCCCTCTTTAGTGTCTTGATTGCTGCTCTGACCTCTTCTATTATTATTTCTTCCACTTCTGCCGGAGAGAGGAAAGGAAGAAATATTCTGTGTTATGCATCTTTATCTTACCTACTCCAGTCACTCTCGTTCACCCTCATCACCTCTGTAACATATAGTTCAACAATCTTTAAATATTCCCTTTCACCTTCCATTATCTCTCTCTCTCAATCTACAGCCTCTGTCTTTGTTAGTATTATACGTGTTCCTGGTTCCTTCTTGACTCTCATTTCTTTTTAGCTAGGCCATATATAAGCTTTCTTGTTCCCCTCCATCTTCTTTTAATTCCTGATTTAATATCCTCCCATATTGTCTTTATAATTTGCTGTTGCTCTGCGTTGTTTCTAAATCACGTATATTAATCTGTTTCTTCAGTTTTCCTCTCGTGAAGTCTGCTGTTTTATCAGTTGTGGTCTTTACTTAATCATTTCATATGCCGTTCTTTTCTTCTTCCTTTTCCACTATCTTTATTTCGACATACTCTTTCAACACTGTCCACATGTTGTCCTTAAATATCTTCTTTTATCACCATTTATCTGTTATTAGCATCTCCACACTTCTCTTCTTTGATAGCTTACAGTCAAATAACTTCTCTTATTAATCATCATTTCAATTTTTCAATTTTCAGCATCTTTCCTTCGTAAACATCTTTGGTTTCTTTCTTTCCTTCCATTTCATTATTCCCATGACCATTCTGGGTGGTCAAAAAACACTCAGGAATGCTGTACATGATATTTTCTCAATGATTAATGTCAATCTATCATCATTCTTTCTGTGTATCTTCCTTCTTACAGTATTCCACTATATAAGCCACTTCTTAGTTTTCCTCATTCTTGAACCAGGTGTTCATTATGGTTAAATCGTTCCTCATTGCAAAAAAAATCTATTAGTTGTTCTCCCTCTGTGTTTCTTTCTCCATTCTTTCTAAAATCCCAAACGCCCCCATCCTCTCTCTATCTCCGCTCTTCCCTGATTCCGCTGCAGTTCAGTTTCCCATTACTATCTTGGTTTCTCACTTGTCATAGCATTTTGGTTCTCGTTAAAATCTTTCACTATACTTGGGTCTTTCCTCAATGTGGGAGCTTATGTTTAAGTTATACTGTGGTCTATCTGTATAGTCTATTTATCCCATGCTATTCCATCAATACATTTTATTTACGTTCTTATAGCTCTGGTTTTTTACTATCATTGCAGCTCCCATATCTCTCCCACATAGTTTATATATTTTATATATATATATTTTCATATATATATATATATATATATATACTCATATATATCTTTCATATATATATATACTCTGCATATATATCTCTACTATCTCTATACCTATATATATATACTCTATGCTCTGAAGACCTCATAACCATTCCCACATGCCGCCCCTAGGCAAACTCACCCTAAACTTCATGTAAAGTATATATAACACTGCTATATATATATGTATATGTAACAAGATTATATATAGCAACAATAACATAAACTATAATAACATATCTAACAACATATATATATATAATAATATACTATATATATACTTCATATATATATAACAGAATTTTAACTTTTTACATAAGTACATATAAAATATCATATTTTATATATATATATATATATATATATTATATATATATATATATATATATATATAATATATATATATATATATAATAATAATATATATATAATATCTCAAAAAAAAAGGGCTATATAAGTCTGAATTTCGTTTTCCCAGTGTTTAAGATTTGATTTTTATTTTTGGCTACCAGGTAACTTTTAAATTTGGTTTAATGTTTAAATCAATTTTACTTTTTTTTTTATTCTGCCTATATGTTTGTGGGTTGTGGTGATGTTTTTATAACATGATTTTCATATTTTACATGTGTTACTGAAAATATGTAAGGATGGAGCTACATAAGAAGTCCTGTGAATTTCGTTTTCGATGTTTAGATTTGATTTTATTATTTTATTATAATTAAACTTTTTAATTTAGTTTAATGTTTAAATCAATTTACTTATTCATTGTATTTGTAGTTATAAGTGTTTTTAACTTTATGATTTTCATATTTTACATATTTACTATGCATGCAATTTTAACTTTTATTTTATTAGTTTTAATTGGTTTTAGTGTGTGGAACAATTTAACACGATTTCGTTTGTTCGTTTTTATCTGCTATTTGTTTGTGGTTGCACCAACTAATGTGATCAGAATATATGAGTTTTGCATGGGCGGGTATTTTACTATCCGCTTTCATATCAATTTGCTTGCAATCTAACTCCTGCATCCATTAGACCTGCCTCTCTAACTCAACACTAACCTTTTTATCCTAATCGGGTCCAGATGGCATTAGGAATTCATCCTCTAACTCGTTTAATATGTCCAACTATAAGCTTATTTCTAATTTCCATTCAAGAAGAGGTGGAGTATGTTGCTATATCGACATCTGCTCCTCGCAACAACACGTCTTAAGAATCTCGATCTCTAACTTCGATGTTCTATAAACCCAAAAAATCTTTCTTCTACCACAATAATCTTGTGTTTCTGCTACTGTTTCTCCCTAACAGAACAGATTTTCACCCTTAGCACAGATATCTTACAACTTCACTTACATTTTGTTATGGCTCTTCTCATCCAAATAGAGTCACTCTATTTGGGGATTTAAATGTACCTGGCACTGAATAGTTTGAGAGACTCTCATACTGATTTAAGGTGGAGGCTGATCATTCTTTAGCTCTCTTTGACCTGGAGCAACTAATTAAAGAACACACATGGATCGTCCCAACCAATTCTTGTTTATGGCCTGTTTCATACTAGTCTGTATCTCTCTATAAATACCAACCTTCAGCTCTATTGATGAAATCTGACACAACCTTACTATGTATTTTAATACTGCCAACAGTTTCAACCACCTTCGTTTTTCTGCAGCTTTAATCGGGCGATTGGGTTTCGCGTCGCTTCTACACTAACTCTGTCAGGATGACCTGCTTTGACTCTGGCGACGCTTCGGTTTCTGCCGATAGGAGTGGGGCTGTAATCGTTGATGGGATGGGCAGGACTATTCTCTTCGACCGTCTTTCTCTCCTCGCAATCTTATGTTTCGATCATTGCTTGTTACTCTGGCCATTCAGGCTGAAGACAGTGCGTATCGGGAATAGAAAAATTCTCGTTCTCCTATCACTCTTTCTAATTTATTCGGCTAGAAATCGTTGCCGGGACACCTACTTCGACGGGCAAAGCGCGGCTTACTATCGGCGAAAAGGGCGCTAGCCTCCTGGGACTGCTCCCCGCTGTAGAAAAATCTTTCTGGCCTCTTGTAAAAACATCTCTATAACTTTAATAAAATCTGCCTTTCCTCACTATATTCGATCTGACTGTTCTGTTGGTCTCCAATTGAGGCCAGTCTTTTTGGTCTGCACTGTAACTCAGCCTGGGCTTGTTCTGGCACTACTCCTCCCCCTCCTCCTCCTCCTCAATCCCCACCTCCCTCCCACGTGTCCTATGCCTTTCCCTGTAATTACATTTGATCGGGTATGGACTCCTGAAATCTATGAACGTTAGGAAGGCCGGTGGACCGGATGGCGTTCCTCCCAGGTACGAGGGAACCTCCCAGTGCTGACGCCCTCAGTTCAACTATACCACTCTATATTATAAAATACTTACCAATCAGTTGGAAGGGCACACGTCCAACACATTCTTCAACTCATTTAATTCACCTTCCCTCTTAACATACAGGTATCGTCTTAATCTTGATTCTATTCTCAGCTGATCGGATGGTTCCGGGTGAGGTCTGCCTAAACCTTGTAAATTGAAATTCTTAAAAAACAACTTCTACAAATCTCCCTCATTCTTCTTCCAACTTTTTAATTCTCTTTCAATGATTCTCTCGTCTCTCCTGTTGACAATATAAACGCATTATCTCAAACATAAAAAAATGTTTTGGAAACTCACATCACAACGGTTTGCTGAGGCGGCCTCAAAGAAACTGGGAGTTCACTGTTTGGGCGCCCAGGGCCTCTTGCCAGACCTCCCAGCTGCCTAGGCCTCATCCGCGCCCAGCCGTGAATTCGCTGCTCTCTCGCGCTATCTGGGGCTCTACCGGGCCTCACCCGGCTTTTGGACAGGTCTCAAACCAAAAGACTTATAAACTGTTCCGTACTCACTTCTCTTGACCCTCTATCTTTTTGGCGCGATGTTTGGTGCTTTATCACTACTTTTTACCATATAGGTACCGCGGCGGCAGGTGCTCGGGGAACTTCTCACTCGCGTCCCCCACCTTTACGACGCCCTCATAACACTAGGGGTGTGCTGTGTCTGCGCACGAGGTTTGTGTAGATATTAGTAACTTCAGGCTAGTTCGCTGCAGTGCTTCATTCTTTCCTGCCATGTTCTGTTTCCTGCTGAATTTAATCTCCCTCACTTCAAAGCTTGCGCCTGTGCTCATATGCGTAATTTGCGTTAAGTGTGAACTTCTGGAGGCATTGCAACTTTTACCTCCTTGAATAAGAGCTTTATTAGTGAGTGGTGGTGACAACTGTAAAATATATCTGTATATATCTATATATATATATATATATATATAATATAATAACCAACTATATATATATATAACTCTTCTTATATACTCATATATATATATATTCTGGTTATTTCTTTGATCAGTTATGCAGTTTCTAATACCTAAGACCGCCCTCATGTTCCTGCCGCCTAGGCATTATAGTTTACAAGTGGTTAAGAGGGCTATATATATATATATATAATATATATATGTATATATATATATATATATATATATAATATATATAATATATATAATAACTATACTATATATATATATATATATACTCTTTCTATATATCAGAGGGTGACATCCGCTCATTTAAAGGGTGGTCCTTTGCTCCTCCGCCTTAGACATCGAAGCCTCCGCTATCGCAAGTCCGCACGTCCACGTCTCCCGCTAATAATGTGCGACTTGACAAAAGATTTTAATATTGCAATACTAAATAGTATACTATATCCTTACAAAAATTTATTTATAATATTATGAAAAAAATTCAAGACAGATATTTACAATCTCAGATTTTCCACTTCACTCACTCAATAATAAGTCTTCAAAAAAGGACAAGATATATGCCTTTCCATGAATTGAGTCACTTAGAGTAAAAGCAGTTAGGCCTGACCTCTTTCCCTCTAAAATCATCACAATACAAATATTCGCTCATGGCCCCACTCTCAAAGACTAGGGAGAGGTGTATTATATTTATGAACAAGTTCAACAAATTCTGCCTATGCTGAAAGGGAAGATGTCCCTGGGTGAGAGGAGTGCTGGTGTTAGTTAACCCAGCGGTCCATTGCCCCCTTAATTTAAAGGTCCTCACCTAAAATCATTCTTCTGCTCCTTTCTGGAAATATTTTGACACCCTGTCCACCACGCGAAGTAGTTCTACTGAAGTTTTAAGCCATTAGTCTCTACCCTAGATCTTCTCATTTCTTCTTTTCCTTTTCTCCCAGCTGTTTTTATCGCATCCAACACCGACGACAGTCAGCAATAATAATATATATATATATATATATATATATATATATATATATATATATATATATATATGTTAATCGGTTCTGTGTAAGCCCCAGTAATAATAAATCTTCGCCCATAAATATATATATATATATATAATATATATATATATATATATATATATATATATATATTATATACATATATATATAACATTATATAATAATATATACTATATATACACTATACAATAATATAAATATATAATATATATAACATATATATATATATATATATATGCTATGTATATAATAATAATATATATATATGTATATATTATATATATATATATATTTATATATATATGTATATAGCATAATATATATACTGTAATATATGTATATATATATAAAAATATTATATCTTCATAACTATGCTGCTTAACAACCTATAATAACAGCATAACATATGTATATATATGGGTTTTTACCGGGTGTTAGATATTACCCTAGTTAGTACCATTAAATAATATAATTAATTAAAGTTATGGATGAGGGTAATAATAGCCATTCATTCTATAAATTTAATTTGAATATTATGTGTTAACCAATGTATAAGAAACGGAGATTATTTTTGAAGTTTCATTTTTTACGACAATAATCTCACACCAAAGTTTAATTAGTTATAAACTTAAAATACTATAGAGTTCTTATTATAATAGAATTCTTAATAAGTAAACTAAATTTTCATTTTTAAAGGTGCGGAACAAGGCGGGCTTTTTGATCCGTGCGGAAATCCGCTAATTTCCTGTGACTCCGCACCTATAGTCCGCACCTATTCTGGTAGTCCGCTCGGAGCGGACTAGCAGACTAAAGAGCGGAAGTGCCCACCTCTGATTCCAACCATTGTATGCTGTATACTTATATATATAATATAATATATATATATATATATATATATATATATATATATATATATATATATATATAATAATAATAATAACATATATATATATATATATATATATATATATATAATATATATATATATATATGTATGTATATATATATAATAATAATATATATATATATATATATATGTAATATATGGAGATTGCCCATGAAACAAGGCTCTAAGGCTTTGGGTATAAGCTATCACGTCACTTAATCCGGATCAGTGATTTTAATATCCACTTGTCATGGATGGTGAAATCATATCAACACATATCATTTATGTGCCATGCTTTTTGCTGTGTATATATGCTGTGTCTATATACATATATATATGCTATATATATATATATATATATATATGTATATATTGCTATATATATCTTATATATATATAACTGTAACACTATGCTATGTAAATATATATATATATATATATATATATATAATATACTCTTTATGCTATATATATATATATATATATATACTATATGCTATATATATATATAGTATCATGCATATATTTACATAGCCTTATATCTTGTTTGTATATATATATGTAATATGTAAAATATATATATATATCTTCTTATATATATATATA
>JABUQX010137123.1:15000-18303 GCA_015478945.1 Trachelipus rathkii | reverse complement strand
CCTGGAACTTTGGGGGTATAACTTGCTATTTTTTTTTTTTATGAAAAGTTGCCAGAATTTAAAATCACTTTTTCATTTGAATTTCGTAATGTCAAAAACTTTTTCGTTCGACTTCATAAAGCAAACAACTTTTTGTTCCGTCTTCATCGAGTTGGGAGACCATAAAGCAAACAACAACTTTTTACTCAGTCTTAAAAAGTTGGGGAGACATTTTTCGTTACACCTCGTCTGGCATATATTTCTCTTTGTTGCTTATTTTTTTTTTTTGAAACACAATTATGATTGGGACCAACTTTATCGTGTATTTTAAATTATTTGTTTAAGTTCGGTTATTAACTCATTACTTATGGAATGTGACTTACTTTATTTGAATAACTTAACCTTAACCTAACATAACCTTTTTACTTAACCTAACCTCAGCTTAACCTTAACCTAACATTTTTACTTAACGTAACTTAACCTTACCTTAGCTTAACCTAACTTTATCTTAACCTTAACCTAACCTTTTTACTTAACCTTAACATAACCTAACCTAAAGTTGTTTTAAAATGCATTCCGTGTTTAACTATTTGACATTTAACACTAATGATTTACTAAAAGTGTATCTGGTATAAACCTTTACATTTTGTATTCATTGCATTTGCTTCAAATCCTCATTTGACCAACCAACCAAGTTTTTTTTTTATTTAGGTTAAATCAAATATTTCGTTATTTCATAACTGACGATCTCTCTCTCTCTCTCTCTCTCTCTCTCTCTCTCTCTCTCTCTCTCTCTCTCTCTCTCTCTCTCTCTCTCTCTCTCTCTCTCTCTCTCTCTCTCTCTCTCTCTCTCTCTCTCTTTTCTCTTTTCTCTCTCTCTCTCTCTCTCTCTCTCTCTCTCTCTCTCTCTCTCTCTCTCTCTCTCTCTCTCTCTCTCTCTCTCTCTCTCTCTCTCTCTCTCTCTCTCTCTCTCTCTCTCTCTCTCTCTCTCTCTCTCTCTCTCTCTCTCTCTCTCTCTCTCTCTCTCTCTCTCTCTCTCTCTCAAACTCTCTCTCCCTCTCTCTCTCTCTCTCTCTCTCTCTCTCTCTCTCTCTCTCTCTCTCTCTCTCTCTCTCTCTCTCTCTCTCTCTCTCTCTCTCTCTCTCTCTCTCATTTTCGCAAGATATATACGAGACATATATATATATGGCCATAGAAGGTCACAAGAATACCACGTGTTGTCCCAGAAATTGGACACATATAGATGAAATTGTGGAAAAGAGCAATATTCATTCAATATATATATATATATATATATATATATATATATATATATATATATATATAAAAGATATATATATATTATATATATATATATATATATATATATATATATATATATATATATATATATATATATATATATATATAAAACCAAATAATTGATAAAAATTTAATTTTATATCAAAATATATTTTAGATAAAAAATAAAATAAAAAATTATATCAAAATGTTTTGATAAAAAATAATTTTACATCAAAATATATTTAGTAAAAAAAATTAAATCAAAATATTTAGATAAAAAATAATTTTATGGAAAATATTAGATAAAAAATTTTTAAATCACAATATATTTAAATAAAAAACAAATATTAAATATGCTATTCAATATATATATTCCTATTGCTTCTTTCCAATCATATCTTAACATTATAACAAACTTCTATTTTTCAGAAGTAAAATGAATGGTTTCTTATAACGGAGCAATTCAGGACTTTGAGAAAAACAAATTTTTTTTTTTTTTTTCAAAATAATACGTTCTAAGAATTTTAAAATAATAATAACAATAATAATAATAATTAATAATAAATAAATAAATAAATAAATAAATATAATAATAATAATAATAATAATAATAATAATAATAATAATAATAATAAAAATAAATAAATAAATAATAATAATAATAATAATAATAATAATAATAATAATAATAATAATAATAAATAAATAAATAATAATAATAATAATAATAAACAAATAATAAATAACAATAATAATAATAATAATAATAATAATAAAAATAAATAATAATAATAATAAAAATAAAAACCACAAATAATAATCATAATAATAATAATAATAATAATAATAATAATAATAATAATAATAAATAAATAAATAATAATGTTAACAATAACGATAGTAATAATAATAATAATAATAATAATAAAAATAATAATAAAATAAAATAATAATAAAAATAATAAATACCACAACAATAATAATAATAAATAACAAATAATACTAATAATAATAATAATACACACACACACAATAATAATAATAATAATAATAATAATACAATAATAATAATACAATAATAACAATACAACAATAATAATAATAATAATAACAACAATAACAATAATAACAAAAAAATTACGTACTTTGACTAGGAATGAACAAGTTCCGGCCCTGACGCTGGATTCGTCGGACTGCCATAAGTGCGGCTTCGATGATTCCGGAATCGGAACTTCTTTCTTCTTACGGAAACTGTCCCGGAAACTTTTCCGGAGTTTGTCCATCTTGCGCAAGTGCGCCTCGCTTGGTACCCTTCAACCTGTAACATATATATATATATATATATATATATATATATATATATATATATATATATATATATATATATATATATATATATATATATATATATATATATATATATATATATATATATCAACTGTCCTTGGGTTCCCCAGAACTGGGGATAGGGTGCAAACATACACCAGAAATCTGAGGCATATGATGAGTATTTAGGGCATAATAAGCGTAGAGGGACCTAAACTAATCTACCATCTAATAGCATATATATATATATATATATATATATATATATATATATATATATATATATATATATATAAAAGTGTAAGGGAAGACCAGCTATCTCTATATATATATATATATATATATATATATATATCACCCCGAACCGGTGCGATGCATCGGCCCAACTTTACTCGGGGAAATAATATATTCATTAATCATTGCGTAAGAGAGAGTTACAATGACGTAGGGGGAGGGGAGGGGATATCTTCGGTTAACCATGGCTATGGAATCGGTAATAAGATATTCCGATACCGGTTCAAATTCAGATTTTGACTTCGAGATTTCCAATTTCGATTCCCAATACCAATTTCGACTCTTCATTCCCATTCTGATGACTATATGGTGAAGCGACTTTCAAACAGATTCCGGTGCCATTTCAGCCTTCTTCTTAAGATTCAAATTCCGGTTCATCCTTCTTCCTAGACATCTAATTCAGTTCATCATTCCCCCCAA
>JABUQX010137123.1:0-5000 GCA_015478945.1 Trachelipus rathkii | reverse complement strand
GATTTTTGTTGAGGAGTGTGTAAGTGTTATCAATAAGAAGATCATTACATTTAGAGATATAGTCATCCTTGTTCAAGATTACTAAATTCTGTCCTTTATCCGATCTAGTGACAACAATATTTTGATTATTCCTGAGTGAAGTTAAGGCAGTAAAGAATTTCTTGGGTGTCGATCTAAGTTTTGAGTTTTAATCACAAAATTACCATCAATCATCAATCCTTTAATAAAGTCGTAGTTATAGTTGGAGTTTGAAGTGCGACTCTTCCAAAGTTCAAAATCGGAGCAAAATTGAAGTAATGGGTTATCATTCTGAAGAGAAAAAGATAAACCATAACCCAAAATAATTTTCTGGTCATTAGTAAGGGCATAGGGCCAGGGTTCGCACGATTGGAGACAATGAGTTTATTACCCATGGGCTGTTGTAGTAAATAAGGTTGAATTTATTGTCGAGAGACAATTTCTTTAATTCTACAGCATGGTTTTTGGCAGTATGCGCAATATTGAGTAAATTAGTAAATTCGGAAATTAAAACCATATACATTTTCCTTTAAATTTTAATTCATTCAAAAAAAAATTAATTCCCTAACAAATTATTTATTTTGGTGTTTCATTTGGAATCACCTTCATTTATTAAGAAATTTATATATTTTGACAAGCTTGCTGGCCTTTTGTACACCAAGCCTGTTTCTTAGCTTAGACCAGATATGGCCAAATGTCGAGAACACCCTTTCAATAGAGGCAGAACTTGGTGGACAGCTTAAAAGATCTGAGCAGAATATGCAGAATCCTTTTGGCAAGAGATTGTTTTTTGATGTTCGTTTTTCCATAATTTTCCACCATTTTGAAGGACAAAAAAAAAAACCTGAAAAAACCCAAATTTGGGTTTTTTCAAAAAAAAATTATAGAAAAATAAGAAAATGTTTTTTTTTAAAAGAGTTAATTTGGAAATTAAAACCATATACATTTTCCTTTAAATTTTAATTCATTCAAAAAAATTTTAATTCCCTAACAAATTATTTATTTTGGTGTTTCATTTGGAATCACCTTCATTTATTAAGAAATTTATATATTTTGACAAGCTTGCTGGCCTTTTGTACACCAAGCCTGTTTCTTAGCTTAGACCAGATATGGCCAAATGTCGAGAACACCCTTTCAATAGAGGCAGAACTTGGTGGACAGCTTAAAAGATCTGAGCAGAATATGCAGAATCCTTTTGGCAAGAGATTGTTTTTTGATGTTCGTTTTTCCATAATTTTCCACCATTTTGAAGGACAAAAAAAATAGCTTGAAATATGCATAGTTTGGTTTTTAACAAAAAAAAAATTTATCGAAAAAATAAGATTATGTTTTTTTTAAAAAAGAGTTATTAAGGAAATAAAAAGGAAAATACATTCCTTTCAAAATAATCACCCTATTGCACGACATAATGTTAAGTCAGTAACAAATTATTTATTTTGGTGTTTCATTTGGAATCACCTTCATTTATTAAGAAATTTATATATTTTGACAAGCTTGCTGGCCTTTTGTACACCAAGCCTGTTTCTTAGCTTAGACCAGATATGGCCAAATGTCAAGAACACCCTTTCAATAGAGGCAGAACTTGGTGGACAGCTTAAAAGATCTGAGCAGAATATGCAGAATCCTTTTGGCAAGAGATTGTTTTTTTATGTTCGTTTTTCCATAATTTTCCACCATTTTGAAGGACAAGATTTATTTGTACTTAATAAGTTTCATCGACATAGATGGATGAAAAAAAACTGCGTTTCTTTAATTATAAATAAATACCCAGGTATGTGAATCATGTGACTATGCTGGTAACATACTTGCATATACATATGACGCACATACATGTGTATGTAATACCCACGCGCGAAAGGCAACTTAAGAAAGCATATAAATATATTGATTATAATATATATAATACTATATATTATTATTTATATTAATATATATATTATTATATATATATATATATATATATTAATAATATTATATATATATTATATATATATATATATATAATATATATATATATATCATATATATATATAATTATTATATATATATATATATATATATAATATGGCTTATATGTAGCTCATTAACAGAAAAATATCATTTTTTCAATCCGATATCTCAAAAACACTGGTTATCTATAGGTTTATTATAAATGTATTTCAGCTTAAATTTCATTACATACCCATTATGTTAGGATCCAGAAGGTTGGCTACATAAAAGAATGGTTCTAAAGCATCCTCCATTCGTTTCTTTACATTTGCTTTGTAGGCAGTTAAATTTCCGGATAACTTCCGGATAACATTGGCATTTTTTAAAAAAAAATTTTAATTTTTTTTAGATTATATATTTATAATATAATTGCATAAACATAAAAGTACTGAAAATATAATATATATATATATATATATATATATATATATATATATATATATATATATATATATATATATATATATATATATATATATATAATATTATATATATAATATATGTATATATAATAATAATTTAACTAGTAAAGAGTTAACCCATTTTTCAAAATCTGTGCAAAAAAATCCTGAAAAAAAAACCTGAAAAAAAAGCAAAATTGAAGTAATGGGTTTTCATTCTGAAGAGAAAAAGATAAACCATAACCCAAAATAATTTTCTCGTCATTAGTAAGGGCATAGTCTGATAAGTTGATGATTCTATCTTCAGATGAGTTTATTACCCATGGGCTGTTGTAGTAAACAAGGTTATCACAGTTTCAAAAACTTTCAACAAATTTGGTATTCCTACTTACCAAACTCGCTTAACGAATTTACTAATTTACTCAATATTGCGCATACTGCCAAAAATCATGCTGTAGAATTAAAGAAATTGTCCCTCGACAATAAATTCAACCTTATTTACTACAACAGCCCATGGGTAATAAACTCATCTGAAGATAGAATCATCAACTTATCAGACTATGCCCTTACTAATGACGAGAAAATTATTTTGGGTTATGGTTTATCTTTTTCTCTTCAGAATGATAACCCATTACTTCAATTTTGCTCCGATTTTGAACTTTGGAAGAGTCGCACTTCAAACTCCAACTATAACTACGACTTTATTAAAGGATTGATGATTGATGGTATTATCAACAACTCAAAACTTAGATCGACACCCAAGAAATTCTTTACTGCCTTAACTTCACTCAGGAATAATCAAAATATTGTTGTCACTAGATCGGATAAAGGACAGAATTTAGTAATCTTGAACAAGGGTGACTATATCTCTAAATGTAATGATCTTCTTATTAATAACACTTACACACTCACTCAACAAAAATTCCTCCTTAACACAACTCTCAACATCTAGCGATCTTAACCAACATCATCTAAAAACCTCAATCACTTGAAGATTTCCCAAACCATCCATAATGAATTTTAAAAACCCATACTCCCTCGTCACTCACAATTTTATGGTATCCCTAAGATACACAAACCTAACAACCCTGTACGCCCCATTATTTCTAACACTAATTCTGTTTCTTACAAGCTGTCTTCTTGGCTTTCCCAACAACTCAAACCTTTACTTGGCCAAATCTCCACCTCTCATCTTAAAAACACTGAAGACTTCATCCTCAAAACACGCAATATTTCACCTCACACCAACCATATCCTTAGTTTTGACGTCACCTCTTTATTCACCTCTGTTCCCGCCTCTGTCCCCGTACCTTTCACCATCTCTCTATTAGAACGTTACTTCTCTGAAAACAATTACAACTTAGCTTATCCTTTCCCTTTCTTAAAAAAATTAATTTACCTCACTCTTGAACATAATTTCTTCCACTTTAACAATCTTTACTACAAACAAAACACTGGTCTTAGCATGGGCTCTCCTTTGTCCCCTATACTTAGCAACTTATTTATGGAGCTTATTGAGCACTTTTTTATCCTTAACCACCCTCTTCTCTCCAACACTACCTGGCTTCGCTATGTCGATGACATTTTTGTCTCCATCCCCCTAACCACTGACCCTAATATCATCCTTAATTTTATCAACTCCATACACACTAATATCAAATTCACTATGGAACTCTCTATCAACAAAACACTACCTTTCCTTGACACCCTTCTCTCTTGGCAAAATAGCCCGACATTCTTATATAGTATTTACCGTAAACCTACTTTTAATCCCTCTTACACTCATTGGTTTTCCTCACATACTACCAACACAAAAATTGGCATTCTCTCTTCCCTTTTTCTTAGAGCTTTACGCATATGTTCCCCCCTTTCTTACAAACTGAACTTAATTACATCTTCACTACATTTAACAAACTTTCTTACCCCAAACATATCATAACTTGTTCTCTTAAAAAAGCCAAACAAAAATTTTACAACCCAACCATTGATTTACCTCCCAAATCCTTTTCTTATCTACCCGTACCACATGTACCTCACACCTCTATCATAAGATCTTTACCTGAATCTTTAAAACTTACCTCCTCTAATACATCTTCTCTCAAACGGATTTTCAAACCTCCAACACACACTCCCCAAACCATCTCCCAATGTGTTTACAAAATCCCCTGTTAACTGTAACTCCTGCTACATTGGAGAAACAAATGACTTCCTTAGACGTAAAAAACAACACAATGATGACCTCATAAAAGATTCACAAAATTCTGCCCTCACCTTACACAGATCACATCTTAATCACAAAATTAACCTTAATAACATGACCCCTATCATACAGGTACTTGACCCCCTACAACGCAAAATAATTGAATCACTATGTATAAAAAATATCCCGAACTATAACAAACTACTAGGCGAATATTCATTAGACCCCACACTTAACACATTATTGACCACCACACCTTTTTTCAAAAAAAATCTTAACAAAACATACATAATTAATTTATTTACTATTTCATTGATTTAAATTTTACACTTTTCATTGATTTAATATTAAAAAATTTTTAGTCTTCCACCAACCGCGTCGGACAGAGGATC
>JABUQX010137121.1:0-30000 GCA_015478945.1 Trachelipus rathkii | reverse complement strand
AATGCATAAAAATATTTAATTTATTTACTCATTAAAATAGTAAAATGTTTATAGTCTTTCTAAAAAAAATTGAAATATAACATTTTGTATTGATCAATAATATTCTACATACAAATTATTTTAACATTCAAATTAAAATATTGCATGGAATTAAAAGTTTTTAAATACATAATTTAATTTTTTTTTGTTTTTTTGTTTTTTCATTTAAATGAGAGAGAGAGAGAGAGAGAGAGAGAGAGAGAGAGAGAGAGAGAGAGAGAGAGAGAGAGAGAGAGAGAGAGAGAGAGAGAGAGAGAGAGAGAGAGAGAGATATTTTAAATAGTTACCTATAAAATACGTTTTCTTTCATGTTCAAATCAAAGAAAATTGTTTTTAGGATAAACAAAAATATAACAAAATCTTTCATTTTTTATTCGAAATTGTGGGAATTTGCAATTTTCATAAAGCATCTATGAACATCTTTAAATAATTTCACATATATATTTGTATATATTTTAAAATATTATGTTCTTTATATAATTATCATAATGGCTACGGGTGAGCTTACCGACAACAAATCACCGACAAACCACAATTCATCGATAAAAATTCACGGATATCCAAAATTCAGGCCCGGACTGGCTCCTTTGGGGGCCCCCGGCTAAAGATTGAAAAGGGGCCCCCTCACCGGGGAATTTAGAGGGAATAGATTTTTAGAATATATAATTTTTGAAAATTAAACTTACATGCTTAAAAAGCACATTTACCTATTTTGTCACTTGGAAAATAGTTAAGTAAAAAAATAAGCTTTTTATGATGTAGTTTACTTTCACAATAAATATTTATATAATTTTTACATACCTTACCTAAACTAGTTCCTTGCTAGAAAAAATAAGTATACTAATTAATTACGAGTGGTTTATTACTTAAAAATGAGATTGAGTAATATTTTTAGTTTTAGGCAACCAAATCACACTGCTGAAGCCATAATAGTCCAAATCCTACTGTAATACTTCAGTAAATATTAAAAAGGGACACAAGTCACAACGGTAATAAAAAAAACCGATCATATTAAAAAGAAAAACAATGTCCTCTTTAATTGTGATTTAATTGTTGCAAATTGTAGAATATATTTTATAACAAAAAGAAAAACGGGTCTACAATACCTTGGTACAGAGTACAGACACAGCAAACTAAGAAAGGTTATGTGATAATGAAAGGTTGTTTACTAACCTAACCGCCTTTTGGCCAGTTCTTCACTGATCCTGGCTACTTCATCTATAATTACATCTTTATCCAAGTTATAAAATAAGTCTCTTTCTACATTCATGAAAAGAAGATTAGACATAAGGTCTTGGCTTGAAAGTAGATCTAAGTCATTTCTGAACTATTTTAAGTTTAAGATACAAATACCCCCGTCACAGGTGACTTTGTGTACAAGGTATGGTTAGTACAAACTTGTAAGCTACATATAGGTTGGTAAACACTCCAGATTGTGAAAGTTCAAAAACCACAAAAAAGGCGCATGATAAACACCTAAAACATTGTTTATTGTCAGAGCAGTAACCATAAAGATTTTCGTCTTCTTCAAATTCAGATTCTACATCGCCAAATTCACAGATTTCTTCAGCTCCATTTATATTGTCTTGATTTCTTTTAATGTTAGTTTTTTGAGCCATTGTAAAACTTTCATACTGATCTGCAAAGTGTTTCAGCTCTATCAATAACTGACTTCTTTCAACTTTAGAAAGTGTAGAAGACTACAAAGGACTTCCGTATTAAAACTATCAAGCATTACGATTTCATTAAATTTCTTTGGTTCTAAACAGGAACAATCTTTTAAAATTTCTTTGTTCGGACTAAATCTTTCTTCGATACTTGTCCAGTTGTCCTGGCACAATCTAAAACACTGAAAAAGACCAATTTATAGTTTTGAGCAGTTGAGATTCCAGGAGCTTCATCTATTGATTTTTCGCAAGGCATTACCTTCTTCTTTGAAGTTCTTTTTCCCTTTAAATCTAATTCAACTTCTACATCAATACTGTTATCTTCTAATTTGCTATTAACTGTACTTGCATAATATTTTGTTTTTGAATACAGAACCTGAAAGTGTTTATCATTCCTTTTATCTCCTACTTGTTGAAGCAGCTTCTTCTCTACCAAGCATCCAGTGGCTGTAAGGAATAGCCAATGTTTTACTTCTGAAATTATTTTTGAAATGGAGATATACAGGAAACTAAATCTAACTAAAAACAATAGAAAAAGAGTTTTCAAGAATTTTGACCAATTGACTGAATTAAATTTCTTGTCCTATATGAGATTCTTTTAAGAAGTCCATATGTGACATAGACTTTTAATCCGGTAATAAAATGAATGTTCTACTATGATTTAAACTTTTCCTCACTTCTTAATCGTCAGCGATCAAGTTGAAAGAATAGAGCTTTATGTTTGCCCCACCACCTTGTAGCTCCTATTTTTTGCAACCTGTTCATTTTTTCATGTGCAATATGTTTTTCTTTTTGTTTGCCTCTCCCAACGGCCATTCTTTTATAAAATGAGCTTAGAAAACCAGCAGATTCTTCCTACCAATCCAAATAAGTTTTGCGCTGGAGCAACGTATAATGTTGAATC
Source organism: Trachelipus rathkii (assembly GCA_015478945.1). Lineage (NCBI taxonomy): Eukaryota > Metazoa > Arthropoda > Malacostraca > Isopoda > Trachelipodidae > Trachelipus > Trachelipus rathkii. The sequence goes on along the minus strand of JABUQX010137121.1, from coordinate 27,390 downwards.
AGCTACCACCAAGTTCAGCACGTGTCCCCATACAGTGAGTGTAAATAAGATCTTCATTCCTTTTTGAAATTGAGTGATAGTACCTTTTATTAACAACCATTCAATTGTAGAATGTCTCCGTCAAATGAACGAGCCAATAATATTGAGGTCCGCACCTGCCACACTTGGGCTAATTTGAATAATTTATAACGCTCGGTTACAAACCAATCCAGATGATCATCACTACTGTGTATTTCTAAAAGTCTCATATATCTTTTCTTGAAAAAGACAAAAGCGGACCACGCAAAATCGCCCCAACGGTCTGCTCGGTATAACAGCCTACCAGCTTGCAGTACTATCTACCATTCACGATGTAATATTAGTCTATATGAAGGTCATTCAATAGATATCACGGCCCATCGCAACCAATACTAAGTTATGCCTTGTTGCATAAAAGGTTTTCTGACACAAAATGTCAAAACCAAAAGAGCCTTCCGTCCAGTTGGTCTTTTTACGATTAACTTCTAGTGGCTTTCTTTTTGTGTTCATTATTTTCACTCCTGGGTGCTGTTTTTGCTGTATTCCAGTACCACTTTCTGACATGCATTTTGTAAAAATCACATCATAATTTGCAACCAACGATACCAGTTCGAGAAAAATTACCATTGATGTATCTGTAGAGTCCAGCGTATAAGCCTCTTCTGCTTTATCCACTCTACGCAATGCCTTGTTTTCCAATAAACAAAACTTTATCAATTAAACGTTGAACAATCAATCTTCTGATGGGAACTTATCGTTCTCGCTTGGATGGTTTGTACTATCAGAAGAGGGTTGAAATATCATTACTCTTTTGGCTCTTGAAAATTGGAACCTTCGCTGCGACGAGTGAGATAACGAGGATGTCTTCGTGAAATTTCAACCAGATTATTTCGATAGATATGCTTAGGGAGAAGAGTCATGTCCTAATAAATGTAGAACTCTATGAATCTTACTCCAAGCATTAGCTGGAGCAGTACACTCTGTTGAACCGAATCTAATATGATAACCATTTTCTGTAAATTTTTATCTACCATGACTCATTATAATGTCGATAATAAAGGTTGAAAAGGGTGTGCAAATGGCAATTTAGACCCTTTTCCTTATCTAAGCTTGAAAGGTGCTTCTTCAATAAAAGCTCGTTTTAATGCTCCAATCTGGGTCATTTTTCGTGGGCAGATGAACATCCCCAAAACTGTTGGCGTAGCAGCATCTGAGCAGCCATCAGGATTCTTATTTTGGTTTGGTTTGCTTCATCATCTTTTCTGTGGCCAGAGCTGGATTTTATTTCTAGAATATCACTGCCGAGAGAACGCCGCGGTAATTGTATGGACTATCTAAAAGTGGTCTGATTTGTAAGCAGGCCTAGTTTCTTCCCTCTCATCATTCTACAAGACGAAATGCCTAGGAGTAGAACTCAACTAAGGAGCTGGTGCCTTAATGAAATTCGATCTTCCAGTTTGCTGAAATAAATCGTCTAAAGTGTCATGTTAGCTGCGATTGTCACGAAATGTGTTGTTAACAGAATTCTTAAAAGTAATAAACAGAAAGGACGGTCAGGAATACGAAATAAACGCGAATCATATTGGAGTCACATATAGAATAGGCCTATGTTCCTTATGATATTGATAAGATATATATATATTATTTTTAATATATATATATGATAGGTGTATATATAGATATATAATATAATAATATATATATACTTATATACACTTGCCTATTGTGTATAGGTTAGGTTAGGTTAACCAAAAATTTAAAGTATTACAGTAAATGGACGCAGTCATACGAGACAAAGCGATAGCTGATGACAAGTAACGGTGATTTGGACTTTCATTATAAGATAATACTATATATATAATATATATATATATATTATATATATAAGCTATATATATATATATATATATATATATATATATAATACAAGATTTGTATATTATTACTTCTAAGAAAAGTCTATCTATACATATACATTCATATGATAATTTATAAATATATTAATTTTTATTATATAGTCATTTATGATATATACTATATATATATATATATAATAAAATAATCAATATATATATTACTGATATATTATTATACCCTCTTCAATATATATATATATATATATATATATATAGATATAAATATATACATATATATAATACTAGTATATAATATATATATATATATATATATTATATATATATATATATATATATATCAATACTATATATATATATATCATATATATATTATTATATATATATATAGATATATATTAGGTATTACTAATTATTGTCCAGAAATTTTATAAATAATATAAATGATGAATTATAGCCTATGATATATTTTTTTTTATATTTTACAAATAATATAAACATATATATATATATATATATATACTATATACTAATATATATATATACTATTAGATAAACCATTTGTGTAACAACTTACTAGATAATAATAATAATAATCAATAATAATAATAATCAATAATAATTAATAATAATAATCTAATAATCAATAATAATAATAATAATAATAATAATAATTAATAAATATGAATAATAAAAATACACATATAACAATAACCAATAACAATAACAATAACAATATAAAATAATTAAATTAATAATAATAATGAATAATAAATAATCAATAACAATATTTTCTTTAAATGGTTATTTATTTTATTGATAATTCTTTGTTACTATGTTATTTAAAATTTATTATGATCTTTTTCAAAAATGAGATTTATGTTATTAAAAAAGAATTTATCTAGAGATTATAATATATCCGATGAGAATAAAAATCAATTTTGATTTTTTAGATTTAACCTTTTTAGCTTGATATTTATTTTAAAAAAAAGATTAGGTGTTAAATTAAGTAAAGTAATTTGTAAAGATAATTTGAAGACCAAATAAATTGAAAATAACCTGAAATAAGTCTTGTTTGGGTAATAACACGCGACCTAATAAAAATTAATTTTAATATAAAAATATTTTTGGTTTTAGTAGAAAATGGATATATATAAATTTAATAATATAATATTAAAAATATATTGAATAAAATATTATATATTGTTGCTTTAATATATTAATATTTATAATTTTATTATCTAAAAACACTTGCTTAAAATTGTTCATGCAGTTCAGTAGCGTCAAATCATAAATATAATATTAAGAGATATAAATTAGCGAGTCATTTAATTGGTCCTAATGTGCTAATTTATAGTCTTTATGAAATTTCTTTATAAAAATTCATGCACTGACTTGAAAAACTTTTTTTATTAAGACACTTTAGCACAGTTTAAAAACAATATTAAAACTTTATGGTATTCCTATGAATAATGGATAATCAATAAATGTAGTAGTCTTCGCTTCATTTAGAGCCTCTTACAGTCCTGAAACTTATATGTTTCGAATACTAATTCAGGAATAACCGTAGTTATCACTAAGTAGGTATTCGAAACTATATAGCATAGGCAGATAGCAGGCTTCGTAAATGAAGCGAAAGACCTAGCATGCCATTTGATACACATTTAACTCAGGGAATACCAAAAGTTTAATGTTTTAATTGTGGTCATAACAGTGTTCTCCCAAAATAAAAAAAAGTTTTTTTAGTCAGGAATATCCAAAAAAAGGGTTTAATAAAATTCTTATTATAAAGCTATATATATATAATAATATACTATACTAACTATATATATACTTATGCTATAGCTAGTTCAAACTTAGTTCGATTAGAATTATCAGATACTTATATTATAAATATCTATATTTGGATTTAATAATATATATATCTTTAAATTGCTTATATTTTAAATGTATATTTAATTATTTAATATATATATATATGTGATCTCCATATATATAGGCACGTGTCCGTTTAAAAGGGGACTTGCCTTTTAGCTATTTCTAAAACCAAAAAAGAAGGAAAACTTACACGGCACTCAATAAAATGTATGTATAATTTCAGGTGATATAGAAGCCTGCCGTGTTTGTCGCAGCGTGTATAGCTACTCCAATAGAAAGAGCGCGAGATTTACCACCACATGTTGCTTTTTTCTATCATGTAATTTTTAATTTTCTCTTTAAAGGGACGAAAGCAGCCACCCCCCGTCGTCCCGCCGCTTTGGCGAGGCCGGGGAAACGGGGGTGGGGGAAAAACCCTTGGAAACCCGGCTTTTTTTTTTCCCCCCCTCCTACGTATTATTATCCCCTCAAATTTTTCTTTTTCTGGCCGATTTATTTAAGTTTTCTTTAAATTGGTTTCCTTTATGTGTTAAAAAAAAAGAAAGTAAAAACGCTTTAATCTCTGGGATCCCTTTGTGATCGTACCTGCCCCACTGTGTATATCATACCCTAAAAAAAATCGATTTGACATCTGGTTCCCGCTCCAAACGTATGATAGTCCGGACTATAACCTCCCTGTTTAAAAAAGGACCAAAAAGTTCCACTATAAACATTTACATAAATATAATATACCCTTATTATATAACTCGCAGGCACTGAGCGAGTGAGCGTCGCGAAAAAGGAGTTAGTTAGGCTACCATAAACCAAAAACCAACCTGGACAACTGCTTTAAATTTGTATAAAATTGCGTAAGATAGTGGAAAAAATCATCAAATTACTCCTGATGTAACTAACTAGCTATATATATAATAATATATATTAATAAGTATGATGATACTATATATATTATATATTATATAATGAGATTAATGACAGTAGTATATAAAGTATATACCTATATCTTATATTATACCGGTAGACTATTCACTAATTGTTATGACTGAGAGAGAGAGACAAAGATTCATGCACTTTCTCGTGGCTATATAATAATAAGTAATTTTAATATTTTAAAAATAAACTTAAAATATTATATTCTCTATTAGTAGTGCCAGTGAGTATAACTAAATTTGATTTTATGGAAACAACAGACGCCGGTGGCATTCGTAATCCCTCTGAAGGAAGGTGCAGTGAGGAAATCAGATAAAGATGAGTGCCAGAAACGGGCATGTTAATACTTTATTTTATATTACTAATTTTAGTAAAATTTCCGTCAATATAAATATACCTATACGCTGTTTCCATAAAATTAAGCACCAAAGGTCTAATAAAATAACCAAAAGATAGTCCGAATTCTCTAGATTTATTTATCGCATTTTTTTGCTCGTTTGTCTCGAGAATTCTAAGTTTTATTACCCTCTTTTGGTACACTAGACTATTAGGAAAATAAAATGGTGCTAAGTAACGAAAACCATCAAATGAAACCACATTGGCCTATCAAGGCTGTCCCAGTCAAGCCAATAGAACCAACCACAAAAAAAAACCCTAGGACTTGTCTTTAAGCCCTGATACTATATACATATAGATATAGGTATATATTATATGATAGTATCTAATATATAATACTATTACTAATAAGTATATATATATTTCTATATACTTATATGTTCAATACTGGGGAATCTGCTTGTTTTCTTTGGAATCTCACTTTAATTTTGTTAATTTATATATTTCTAAGTCTACTACAGAATTATTATCTCCCTCACAGGTTTTATAAAGTTATCACATTACCTATGTGCTACTTTGCATAAATTACTCTATAATTGTGTAAATATAGTCATATAAACCCTACGTATACTAAATGGCTACAGGGATCATGACAGTACTGTATTAACTTACATTTGTAAAAATATAAACTCTAGGTTATTATGTGAGTATCTCTAACGAATCAGCATACAAACTTTCAACCTAAACACTATCTTCAAAACGCAAGCGGTATATGGTTACTATAAAGGAAAATTTTGTTCTGCACATTTCAACTATGTTCTCTATCGAGAACTGAACCGCAGTGTGGTCCATAGTGCATCAAGTGTAAACAAACCTAGGTCATATAAGATTCTAGATAAAAAGCTATTTTAGCCAGATAAGTATATGAGTTATAATCGTAAGAATTTCTAACAAATTTCATATGTTCCTTTGAATTTTTAGTTCCAAATATTGAGAGTGCGATATAACACTCTTAATTAGCTCTTCGTCCCTATAAGAGTCACGTAACTTAGAATTTATAAGGTGATATCACCTAATAATGATGGTCTCACAAATAGTATTGATTATCTATAAGTTTAAATGTATCTAATACAAAATTTCTTCAGATTTTTGTTATCACTAACATCAACCTTAAAACATAGTAAATATAATAATAATTTTTAATAAAGTTTTGAAATAGTAATATAAATATAAAAATAATAATGATGGAAATTTTTTATAATAATAATATTATTTAGTACCTTTTTTAAAAAACGTTTTATTAAATTAGTTCTATTAATATATTCTATTTTTACTTATATAATATTATCATTAAGTATATATATATTAATTATAATATATAAATATCTTTATATAGTTATATATGTATATTAATACAAAATATTTGTAACTTTAACTACAGATCAGATAATAATATAATTACTTCAGTAAAACATATATACATGTATATATATAAACAGGTGTAACAAGAAAGATCACTACACGGGAATAAAGAAAACTTGCCCCTCCGCCAACGCACTTTCTTCTTGCTACGCGATGCGAACGGACTTGGCTCGAAAATACCCACTATTTCTCTAGCCTTCGACTCAAAAGAATATGTGGATGACTGCTTATATAAATATTTTCCAAACAAAAGGAAATATCCGATCATTATTGTTTGATAGAATATCTAATACGTAAGTCATATCTATAAAAATATCAATTTTCCATAGATGTGTTGAGGTGCAATGGATTCCTACCTCGTTTCTTCTCGAGTAGTAGTAGTGTATCTTCAAGCTTACTATTTTAATTTCTCCTATACTTACTAGAGCTTCCTCATCCGCCGCATAATGACTGATTCTTCCACCAATTTAGGTCCACTTCAGCTCTCAGACTTTCTTCCGTACATAAGTCTAAAATTGTACGTGCTCCTCCTCTCTAACAGCGAGAATAAATCAAGTGTCTAGGTGTATGTTCTCATGGATTTTCTTATCAATTTAACTAGAACTCACATATATTAGGAATCTTCGGCTAATTTTAATACTGTGTCCCTTCATTACTTGCATTGTTTACAAGTTTCATCTGCATATTTAAACTTCCATTGAGAACCATTCTTGAACAACCGAACTCCACGTTTGAGTCCCTAAAGAAAAATTTATTGAGATCCTTCCACAAGGTCGGTTCACCGACACCCTTATTAGAACCCCCAGACAAAATTAATGAGACACTTCCCATTTGCCACCTTTATTTTCATTATTTACTAATAATTCCCCTAAATTAATTAGTACTTTTGACAGATCTAAGATTTAATCCCCTAAATGAAATTGCAACTCATACGATCAGCGTCTATTGCACTATGTAAATTATATAATATATATTGTGTGATTAGCTGGCTGCAATGCTCGCTGTGTAGGTCAGACAGGCTTCAACTTATACGCCATTCGAGGAGTTGGCCAAAACATAATGGAGTTTTTCTGTTCTCGACCAACATACCGACCTCGTGATTCCAATCTGCATAGAAAGTTCATGTAGTTTCTCTATTGAGTGTAGCTCATAAGCTCCATGAGAACAGACCATCCATATCACTACATATCGACGACTCTCCCCAGATTTCTACCATACAGTCCATTGATTGTCACGCGACAAGAGGATAACATATTGGGAGAGTGCCCTCTGGCATCTCGATGATTTTGAGGGTCAGCCCTGAGAGTTCCAACTACGTGATTACTATCTTCAACTCAAAACTTAATCTCAATTATTTAATAACATTATTCATTAAATTATTATTATGGCTGATACATCGTGCGTTTTTTGTTATATAAATATAATATTTCTTTTTATATACTGTTATAAATACTGATTTTAAGTCTAGTATAGCCCTCAAACAAACAACCATGATGTTATCGTTTTATGACATTTAGCATATATAATTGTTTTTCCGATCTTATCTTGTTGTATTCAATCTTTTTTCGTGTACATATTCCAGTATTACAAGGTTTAGTTAAAACGAGTTATTATAGATTAATTTTTTTGTAATTCATTATATTTTTGTTTATAACGTATACTACTGATAAAATTATATTCCTTATATTAATTTATTAAATTATATAATGCGTTCTATGTAATATATTAGAACAATATGTTAATTTATTATATATTAATTTATCATTAGTAGAGATAGATGATTGCAACGTAGAGCCTGAAGTCGTGTGCAAACGAGTTATCCGTATAATTGTATACATACAATTCATCCTTGGTGTTTGTATATTACACTTGTACTATATAGTTTCAATTGTCACTCTCCTATAGGATCTACAAAACGGAAAATAATAATTATTAACTATAAGTTTATATAATTATGAAGTATTAGTATTTATAATTATATATTATAATTTAATTAATATTATATATTAATTATATTAAATATTATAATATATAATATATATATTATAATATATTATTATAATTTATATAATAATCAGATTGCAACTGGGTACAGAGATACATGGATATTTCGTGCTTTTCTCATTGTAACTAAAAATAAAAAAGAGAGTAAGAAGCCACTGGGCATATCAAAACTCCCACTCAAGCAACGATAAACATCATCACCAAACAACATGTCCATATATATATTTAAATATATAATATATATTAGACATAGTAAAGTAAATTATATATTATACTATATATATACTATATATATAATATATTATATATATATAATATATGAACATGTAATGATAGGAATAAGTAAATTATTAGAATGGTTCCTACGTTGTAAATGATGAGTTTGTTTACCGAAACTCCGATGAAAATATAAATAAAGAAGAAGAATAAAGGTTCAGCAAGAAGTGACTGAGGTTGGAGAACTTCTACTAATCTGCGTTTGTTGTATTACAATTATTCGATGACATTAAAGCAAGACCAAGCCCTATTTCTTTTTTTTCAGATTTTCTCTGTGTACTAGAAGCGATCAAAGCCACATTTTCTATAAATCTCTATGTCAAAGTATTGATTGAATATGATTGCCGAGATGAAATACTTAGAAATTTTGAGGGCATGTATTGCGAGTGGTTTGGTCTTCCTTGACAGACAAATTGCTATTCATAGTTGATCACCTTGCAACACCCCTCCCGCATTTTCCACGCTTTATATTCACTCACTGAATATCCATGCATTAAAGACGTATAAGACATAAAGGAAATATAGAGAAGTAAAAGCCTACATGGGCCTAATCGAGACTGTTCCCAGTCAACCCACTACCCAAACATGCTATGGCAAATCCACCAAGCACCCTAGGGCTTGTAATTACTGTAACTAAATCCACCAATTTGCTTAGTCAAAACTAATGATTAATATAAACAATAAACGCTTGGAAATCCATCCACATGCATTAATGGTCACACATGCCATCTAACACATAACTATATCACAACTAAAACCCGCCAATTTTGGCTTCGTCAATAATAATTATATTGAATCCCAACCCATCCATAAAGGAATCTAACCCTTTCTTAAAATGTTGCAATCGAGTTCACTTAACGACCTCCTGTGGCAAACTACTCCAAATTAACAACCCTAATTACTGAATGGATGCTTTCTTATATCAAGATGGCATGCTTTCCTTCTTAATTTTTTATTATGCCCCCTGGTCACACCTGTCCATGTTCTACTATGAAAAAATTTATAATCTCTGTATTATCAATAGATGTATAAATTTTGGAGACTTGTATCATTGATACCCTCTGAAGAAATCGCCTTTCTACAGAAAACCATTCCAACTCCTTAGGGCTCTGAAAATATCAATTAATAGTCAAAACAGAAAACATCCTTGTTGCTAATCTCATTCGTGAAACATATTTGCACTTCTCTTGCATATGTAAGTCTTTCATCAGAATTAGGGGCCCAAACTTGTGCACAATACCTATTACTGGCCTAACATAGGCTATTATACAGGTTACTTAATTACTTTCCTTGACCTCTGTAATAAACAACATTGCGATTATATTTAAGCCCAGCATCAATATGATTAGCTTTATTTTTTAGCTTCCCAAACACTTGATTAGCTACTTTCAAAGGTATGCTTATAATCACACCTAAATCTTTTTCTTGGTCCACAGACTCAGCCAATCCCATTCATATCGTAGTTAAAACTTATATTTGAGTAACCTAGGTGAAGAACCTTACTACGTTTTACTATTAAAATTCATTGCCACTTATCTGTCCCAACCAAGAAGTTTATCAAGATCCTATAATTTTCTAATGCAATCCTCACTGTCCTAACTGAGGTGGACACTTTGTATCATCTGCTAAAAACTTAGAAACCTTGCATTTATAAGTCCCTGGTCTAATCAATTTAATTAGATATATGAAGGAACTCAAATAAGTGGCCCTAAAACTGATAAACCCTGTGTGGAACATCAACTTCATTCCTCACTATTCCCATGATGATTATATTTCCCATTTATTTGTACCATGGTTTCTATTTCGCAACACTTCTTTAATCTCAAAATGTACCACTCCACCTTATAACTACATATATGCAATATATACTTTTTCATCACTATGTGACTGGGGAAACCTTATCTCAAAAGCTTTAACTTAAAAGTGTCTTTAAATATACAATACTTCACTCGATCTTTCATCCGGGTCAGATGCCAGGTTCTCATAGATATGGATTCCAAAATTCTAAAAGAGTTTGTCTGACATTGATCACTACCCTTATTCTGATAACCGATGACTGAGGGAGTCGTACAATACCTTAGTTATTACTCTAATATATTTTTCATCTATTAATGTAACCTTATTCTAGTAATTTTCACAGATAAACCTTTTACAACCAGAGATGTTAGCTAACTGGCTTATAATTTCCAAGTAACTTACTATCAATTTTAATCGACTATCAACTCAAAATAAACCTAAACCTTTCATTATGTATTTAAAATAATGGTTTCAGGTTTTGGGATCCTTTAATAAATAATCAAAAATATTAAAAAAAATTCAGTGATGATTTATTACTCCATCTTCAGAATTTTACTCAATATATCCCTAATATCATAGGCCATGGCAGCTTTACCTGGAATCAATATGGATTCTAATAAACGTTGTAATAATCTTTTTTACGTCAAATTCAAATACTGTTATAGTCATATTTATGTTACATATGCATACAAAAACCTATTAGTTATCCAAACTATTAATCTATCTTTCTCAGTTAAAACACTGAAGCTCAAATAGAATTATTGATAACGACTAAACAACTTTTATTAAAGGAATTTTTTATAATAATTACCATTTGACATATGATCACGCCATTATATAGTTGTGTAGCTCTTAATATTATAAAATCTAAAAAATAACTTTTTAATTATATACTTATTTACTAATTCAATGCTAAAATTAATTTACTGCCTCTCTCATCGTATTTGTGCCTTCCTATTGGACTGGTTGAAGTCGGTTTCTTAATTTTTCCTATAATTTTTAAATCAATACTTCCTATACATTTTACAACCCTTGTAATAATTTTATTAAAACATCTATCACGCTTTTTCATTAATTATTCTCTCTTAAGCTCTCGTATTTCACATCCAGAACGAGCGTTTCGCTCGCCACCCTATGAGGTATTATATTTAACATTACTGACTGAATATATATATATATTCATATATAATTTGATTATAATAATAATGTTCCCACATGTATAAATACAGTCATTGGTCTTTTTAAAATCTCTTATATTTTATTAATCTCCCAGTCTATAGTAGGATACTAAGCATGTTCGTATACTTTTTGCGTTTAAAATCACCATTTCGGAGAAATCTAAGATTCCATTTCCTTATTAAACTTGCAATTTGGGCCCAGACAGTTATTTATTTATTCATTATTAAAATTTTAATATATTTATATAGTCCACTAAGTCCTAAATTCTCCTCGAACTCTCCTTATTAACCTCACCCACTCACGATGCTCTTCATCCGTTTAAGTATTAATTAGATTAAATGTACTACTTAATAATTTTTCTTGGTAACGGCTATGTGCTGATGGTATGAAAGTGCTTCTAATGTTAGCCATAGCTAGAGTTGTACAAAAATTAATCCAGTTTTTTTTAATAATTTGGGTAGCTTTTCCAATCCCATTTCTATTTAAATATATGGTCACTAACTAATATAGGAATTATATTAAGAGAGAGAGATGGCACAAGAAATATAAAACTCCAACGCCATTACTGACTATAAGCTTTATTATATGTTACATTTTGTATAACGTTCGTATGCTTTATTGATCTCTATAATTTACATTTCATAAACCATTACGGAATAGTTCTAATATCTCCACCTCTGGCCTAGAGAGTGGTCCTATAAAATGCCGCACCCGTTTCTATATGATCTATTACATAAGGATAGTCTACTCATACCCGAGTCTCCGAATTAATTCTATGATTCGTTTTCTAGTTAAAGTGCCAGTATAATACAGACATTGGTCATATTGGGTGTTCTTGCATACTACGGCTGACTGCGTGAGAGCGTCCACAACCCGGCACCCATCTCATTCTCCGCTTACGCCTGGGGGAGCGTATCTAAATACCAAGTCGTAACTCCCGCCTCTCTCTTCACTATGCTGAACCCTGCCTCTCCCAAATCTATTTACTTCTTGCATTCTCTGCATTACCACCACATGGTCTCCAGTTATGACACTGAATAATCGGTCCACACCCCTAACGGTGGAAAGAGATTCTATCATTTGGTAATGGGTTTATTATCAACCTAAAATATCAGCTCCATCTTTTTTATATCTAAGGCTTCTATGCAGCAAAGTTTTGTGTAATAACGGTTTATATTCGGAAAATGTCTCTGCTTATTTGTATATTAGCTATCATTCCTTATTGAGCCTGTATACACTAGTCTATGTGTTGTTATTTCGTGTTACTAGTTTTTCATGTTACTCCAATTAACTATACTTGAATTTCGGTATCACCATAATTATCAACTATCCACACGCCGTATCCTTATATACCCGTACTTGTTGTTAACAAAAATCATACATCGACTCACTTTGATAAATGATTTCTAGTAACCGCAAGCGCTCCCTATTACTCGATTTTCACGTGAACTCCATCTCGTGACAAGAATCTTTTTTATCCATATGTATAATTCTCTACACACAAATTCTCAATAACCTTATATATATTGCTGTGTGAAAAAACAATAGACATTTCCTAATCCTTTCATTACATAACTAACAATGATCCGATCTCCCCAAAATTCTGATGTCTAGAATGGCTGCATATCTTTTAACCCGTAGTGAGAAAATCCAGTAGGAATTACTTTTGCCTCTCGACGCTAGCTTTATCTTGCTAACTCAATCTCCTGATAATCCTCTATAACATCTGCGTGAATTATTCTCCTCTGACATCTGATTGTCCCATATCAATTTCTGGTACCACTATTGTCAGCATACACAATTCACAACTAAATCAACATTTGTAGAATCATCTCTCTATCTCTTTATCTATCCACGATATCACTACTCAATCTACTATATGTGAGCAACTGTAGATAACATACTCTCAATTACGTATTTTTCTTTTTTAATTTTCATTATTTTGATATCCCTATCTAGGTTATGCGAACTCATAAGAGATCTTCCAATAGCTAAATTTATCAGTATCTTCCCTTTAGAAAACTTCAATACATTTATCATTGTGCACTACTTACTATCCTCCCATCTGAGACTTATATATCATATGTCCTAAAATATCCCATGTTACTTAGCTAGGTACAGGTATACTTCTGATTACGTTCGAATCCATCATGCTTTAAGTAACTATTTACTAAATCTAATATCAATACTATTATATATTCATCTGGGCAGATACTACTATTATTCAAAAATAACTACTTTATTCACCTTCATATTCGCACCATCCTCATATGTCTCTGCTATAGTATGAGGTGAATATCACTGTTCCCTTTAATTTAGTTTCCAACTTGCTCATTATCCCCAGTCCGTGCCGTGCTGCTCTCAACAATTTCGCATCACAAAATCCACTTTTCATTTGTGACACATTCCTTCTCCATATCTGTTCGAACTCTTGTAATCTACTACCTCGACTTTACAAATTCATATACATATTTTCCTATTTTCATATTCGCCAATAGTACTTTAGCACTCAAAATTCTCTCATTCCTTACAACACATTCCTGCAATTTACAACCAGCAGGGCAGTATTAACATATTCACCTCTAGCTATCTAGTCGCGAACTCCTCATACGACACAGTCATACAAAGACTTTATATTTTTTAGGAATTATCATACATTACTACCTTAGTATTCCTACATAGCTATTTAACCAACTACAGCTCTAATTATTAATATCGTTAAAGCAATAAAGATATAAAAAATAATAGTTAATTATGTTAATTAGTAATTATTAATACACCAACTTAGTTTCTAAGTATATTTGCTAATAGTCCTTATAAAAAGTAAATGTATATATCTCATTATATTCTATCTCTGTAATCCCAGAGTATATAAATAATTTTTGAACATTTCTGACATTTATTAACCTATAGACCATAAGCCCAAAAGAGAGAATATATAATTAATTCTCTTTTTTTTTTTCTGTGCTCTTCACCCACGCACCAAAATACATTTTAATGTAGTCAAGAAGATCGATCTTCACTACATATGTACGTGCGTGTGAGCGTGTGGAGGAATACATGAGCGTATAATTACACCCAAAAATCTTCTATAATTACTTTTGACTTTAAATTCTGTACTAGTCAATCAAACTACTTTAGTAGCTTTTATTAATGTGATGATAAGAAAGGCTCATACTTAATGATAATTAGTTAAATTTTAACTCATCAAATCTTATAACCCATAAAGATTATTATCTAATGTTTATATCTGCCAATTCATTAAGCGATGGTTTGAGATCTCTCCCATAAATACACTTAAAGTCTGCTCCTTTGACTAAATCGTTTTATATGTGGGGTAATCTCACTTCCATTATTTTCTCTACTCTATATACTTAAGAATACTCTCTTCTATCATCTCAATATATATCTCTCTCTTAAATATATATATCCCGCCAGGATCTGTTGCTTCTCCTCGTCGAGATCCAAGTCTCTCTCTCTCTCTTTCACTACTCTCTCACTTCTATTTATTACTTCTTTAGCCGCTCTCTCTTGATCTGCTCTATCATCTGTCGGTATCGCTCCTTCGATACATCTCTCACACCCTCTAATCTCTAGCCCTCTACCACTCAAAGGTATTCATCTCTCATCTCATTGTACTCCCTTCTCTAACTTTTCCCTGATAGTTCTCTCGCTCTCCTTCGCTTTCCTCACTCATGTCTAGTTTCCTCTCTCATCCTTTCTAAATACATTCATCTCCTCACTCTTCTTTTTCTTCTCCTTCCTCTCGGATGTGTCCTTTCCCCCCTCTTTTCCTCTTCCTCAGTAAAGTAGATATCACTAACTCCCATGATATAAATATTTACACGCATCAGTGCTCATCAATTACCCATTTATATCTGATAAAACGTTCATCCATAATTGCTGTATACTTACATACTATGACTTGTCGCGACATCCTTTATACATACCTATTGTATTCATCGCTTAACGTACCCTATAGCATTTTATATGGATTAGGCTAGAGAATATAATATATATGATATCTATATATATTATAATCTTATATATATAATAATAAGATATTATATAAATTTGCTAATAAGTATTTATATATTAATTTTGAATTTATAAAATAAATGCTTAATCTATTCTTATATATGTGACTAATTCCTGTCACATGGACACTAAGTTCTTGTATATTAATAATATCTTAGCAAATATAATATATAACTCATCTCTAACTTAATTACAGATGTGACTATTTTCAACTATCGTTTTGAGTTTATACTAACAATATAATAGGATGTCATACTAGGTAAATTATATATATATAATGTCTTTTGAAGTGACGTAATAAATTATTACTAATTGATAAATAGTCATTATTATACGAAGCTAGTATTTTATAAATTTTTCATTGTCATATAGAATAGAAGTATATTATAGGTATTACAGGTCCATTTATTTATATATTATTAGTATATATATATATATATAAGTTTGTATTTTATAACGAATATATATATATATAGGTAGGCCTCATCCTGAACCTAGTATATATAATAAACGTCTATATATCTTTCTTTATATATCTAATTAGCGTTTTACATATTTTGTATATGTTAACACAATAAATATAACGTCATATATATCATAATTCTTAAATCATATCTCCTTATCTCACTTAATATAACGATAGGCCTTACACCATAAAATTTCTAATATATATATATTATATATCAATTATAAAAAAATCACAATATTATCGATACTGAAGTTTAACTTTAGTTTTTTTATAGAACTATTTTAAATTTATATGTTGATTTCTGTGTGTGTGTGTGGCTTGCTTAATAGCACCGTTACTCGAGCATCGCTTTACTGATTTAATTGTTCTGATATTTCTCTGACACAAACGGAGCCGCAAGCTCCTTAACGAGTGCTTAAATTGAACTTACACTCCAAATTACTTATCAACGTATCTCTCTTTGAGTAACCAGATGTGGTAGACGTGATGATAATGTATGGCTATGTATTATTTTTCACTTCGATAGCTCACAATAAATTAATATTTCGTTAATTAACAATGTATATTTGATTGTGTATTTGCGGTCCCGTCATTTATAAAGACATACTACCCAGTAGCAAAAAATCCAACTCTATACTCCAAAAACTATCTTTAAAAATACAAAAATGACTTATTATTAACAACATATAAAAATGTAAAGCGCTTCTAGCTGTTTCGTATACTCCTTCACTACATATGTGTGATATGAAAGAAGGAGTCAATTTCATTAGCTAATACAGCGATATAACCTTTCAACAAGTTATTATAATTTAAAGAGAGTCACTGGTGTTAATGGATCAAATAAGACATACATATATAAATTAGTCCGCCTAACAATAGCTCCTCTGTAACCAAGAAACTGAATTGTAAGCCGTCTGCGAGATATACCTTTTAGTCCGTGTGTCCCTATGCACCTGTGGTGTCCAACCAGCGTATAAAATAGGGTCGCGAGGTCGTTAACGATTTAGACTCGCGACTTTAGCAGGGTGTGCATATGAACGTATGTTATAGAGTGAGGTGTTACTCGCGCAATACGCACGGCAACTGTTTTGCACCGACCGTGGACCTATCTCAGTGTTGAAAGCTTAGTTCTGTGTTTTTAGTAATGAATAACAAGACGATTCATTTTGTTTTCTTTAAAAAATTATTGTTTTCTCATTCTTCACCACTCCATCAGAACAAGATAGTTGTCCTGAACTTAACCTTACAGAGAGACAGAAAAGCTTTGAAGAATGCATTCGACAGACATATGAATTTAATGCACTTAAAATTAGGTAGTCATACATACAAATCCTTACTAAGCTCTACTTATTATTGATTCGCTGAAGAAAACTATTTATACAATATTATTTAAAATTCTGAACAAGCATAATACATAGCCAAAAAAACATTCGGTATTAAACCTGGTGTTAGGAAATACTACAAGGGATATCACTCTCACTCGACGTCGCACCGCGTCCAGAGTGTGAAGTTCATAAAGACCCCCAGGATATTATGAAGTGTACGTGCCTATCGGGATAATTTATAAAGCTGGCCTCGCCCTTTGAATGATCGTACAATTACGAGTCAGCGAACTATTGGCTATCAGAATGTGGCCCTCAATGCGATGCTGATATATATTGGCTAAATCAATTATTAATTACAAACTATGTTGCGCTTGAAATGTATATCATATGGATCTATTGCATGAATGACTTTTTAATATAATTCAACTGAATTCGGTTGCGGTTTGAAAGCAATAATGTAGATATATAGTCTTGTGTAGTACCTAATTAGAGTTGTCGATTGATTATCGCAAATTACGGAAGGCACCCGATGCATAAAGCAAAAAGTCCCTGCGCGTGTTAATAAATTCTGAGGGTGTCCGATAAATCTGTTGGTTACCTATAATTAATTTCGTTAATTCTGCACTGTTCCTCAGTTGAAGATCATTATCTTACATTACATTATACTATGATAAACTGGTGAAGCTATCTTATAGGAATATCATTGTGCCTTACGAGCCATTTCTAAACTATGAAGGATCATACTTAAATATTAAATATGTAGCAAAAAATGAAAAGAACGTAAAGTAATTTAGCAATTATATGTTAATGATAGGCATAAATCATAGTATTTTCTGCAATAAATATAGATATATAATTTATTACTCTCAGAACGTGAGAAAATAAACTCTTGCAACTCTATGCCTGTATTGATTAGATCGCAAGAATTTATGAAAGTTCGAAAACGACTGTCATTTCAGAAGAACACTCAGAGGAAAACCAATGCTTATTACCTTTAATTTAAGAAAAGGAAAATGTAATTCTATTATAATTGATTGACATAATCGCGCGTCTTATCAAAAGTTTATTTAGATTAATCTACAATCTTTGTTTCTGCGTTTTCCACAATCATTGCTTCCTGATATAAAGATTAATGGAAGGATTATTATTTACAACAGCACTATCAACCAAATTACTTATCTGCTACTATAGGTTTTTCAGGTGATTACTCCGCCAGCCGTCACCACGGTTTTACTGTGCTGTGCACAGACTCGACATCTCCTTTCTCCCCTCCCTCTCCCTTTGAGCAACCAAACTCTTCCCATGATTATATAGATCTCGTGCGTGATGTTATAATCTCTATTACTCATGGAATCATATATCTCCTCTAAAGCTTGTCTATAATAAATATAACACAGTCGTCTGCCGGAGAATCCCCATTAGCGATGTAGCTTATTCCTGGTCTCACTCTATACATACGCAACCTCCTTAAATGATATTAATGTTTTATATCTAAGCGCCAATTGTTTTATAGTATTATATATAAACTATTTATAATAATAAGTACTAATATATATATATATTATAGATATATATATAATATATATATATATATATATATTTAACATTTGTGTAAATATAATTGGGAAATATTTTAAATTGAACACCATATATTAACATACCACAGCACACCGTCACCCCCACGCACAGAACTACAACGAAACAGCTGGGAAGTGAAAGTTGTGTTTCTCACAAATGGTGGAATGAGCATACTTTTTCTTCCGACGAATGAGCTAGTATGGTCGTATCCTATCACATACGTAGAATACGTCAAGCAAAAGACATTCGGAAGGAATATTTATTATACTAATAACACATTTGGAATTGTGAACTTTTTATAAATATATATATATAGTATATTACTATAATTAAAATACTAAATTAACATTTAAAAAGCTTGTAAATTAATATATATATTATATATATATATATATAATATATATATATTATAATATATATTTATATATATATATATACTTATATTAATATATATATATATATATAATATATATTATTAATATATACTATATATTAAATATATATATAGATATATTTGTGTATGTGTGTTAGTTGTGTGCGTGAGTGGTGCTATAGTTAGCTAGTGCGGGACTATTATCTTTACCTTTCCTCTAACGATGAATAGAGATAAATGATTAATCATTAAATATAATCATTTATATAAAATTGAGATAAAACCCGTGACTAAAAAAAAATTAGATGATAAAAAATAAAGTAATATCGCCTCTAATAAAAAAGATAAAAAGACGCTTTAGCCAAGCACAACTTGTACACTATCTTATATATACATCATGTGTGTATATTATTAATCATAACTCTACATTGTAAAATTTCTTATTAGCGCCGTCAGGTCCGAGTAACAGTAACAAATAATAAATAATATTAATCAATTGAAATAATAATAAATACAATTAATAATAATAATTATATATATATATATTTCATACTGAATAAATAAATTAATAAGAATAATTTTAAATAAATATATGAGTTTTAAATCATCTTTTTAACTGCTATATTCTATTTTACTTAGTTAAAAAGGTAATTTTAATGGAAATATGATTAAAAATCAAATAAAATATCTAGAAAACTAGATAGTGGATCGCTATCATAAGAATTTATCTCCGGTGAGTTATATCGACATTAAGATTGTTTCATATTTACGACAAGTAATACAACAACAAGCCAATTCAGTGTATTGTTCAATCAATATTTAACTTAGATACTGATTGTAGTGAGTACACCTATTCCCGTAGTTAGTTAAGTTACAAAATATCAAATATATTGTTAATTACACATGACACTAAAAATAGTAATATAACTATACATAGATATAGGCATCTCGCATATTGAGTGTTAGGATTTGGAGTTGTTAGAAGTATGTGGAGATAGAGAGTGGCCGATATGTCTTCATAGAAGAAAAGTAATCATAATAGACTAGTAGTATGTTAAAAATATAGTTGTTTCATTATTTATATATATAATATATACTTTTAAAATTAAATATTCACTCTTATGTATTTTAATAATAATATATACTAATTATATTATATATATATATTATATTATTATATATATATATTATAATATATATTAATATATATATATATAGTATTTATATATTAATATATATAGTATATAATATATATATCTATTAATAATATATATATAATATACTGGTGTTGTATGTACGCGCGCACAGAGTGTGTTAAGTGAAGTGATGACGATGCAAAGTTAGCGAGGAGGGGGTGAGGTTGGAGTGAGGGTAAGGAAGGTTAGGGGAGGGAGGGAGGAGGGAGGAGCCGCTAAATTTTGTGTGGCTTTTTTATTATCTAGCGGCGATGAATTAGAAACAGAAAGACGTTTTGTCGTCTTATTAATGACATACTGATTTTTGAGAGACGACAATTATTGTCAAAAAATTATTTATTATGATTGTGTCATTATATATTATGAAATATTTTTCGTATTTATATTATTAATGATTTTTATAATTCCAAGTAATATTGACATTAAATTATAATACTATGAGGTTTACGTATCCACTTACACATGTCTTTTTGTTACGGTGTGCTGTGTGAAATATGATAACATACAAAATAGACAATGATATCTCTCCCTAACAAAATATAATTAATACTGAAGTGCAGAAATGTTGTTGCAGTCACTGTAAGTGCATAACAGGACAATCTAGATTAAGAAAATATACAAAAACTATTATAACTATAATCAAACACAAGCCCTCGACCAACTACAGCTCTATCAACACCAACTGAAGAAGAGAAACTAATACAATCTGACAAGTGTGAACCTGTATAATAAAAATTGGCGCAACGCCGAAGCTCAAGCCAGCATAATTAGAAAGCACAGAAGCAAAGCAGACAAGTCAAAATAACAAAAACAAGAAAACACAAGACAGCATGTCATAACGCACACCAACCAAACCGAAGAGTAAAAACGTTCTTTTTCTGCCTGACTCTCTTTTAGCTAGATCGAGATGCCCTGTGTCCTCATACTTTCCAAAATCTCCTCCTAAGAATTAAGCCAAATAAGTGAAATACAATTACCATATAAATTCAATGAATAACTAATAATTGTAAATTCAAATATTCAATCTCTCAATATTGATTAATACTGTTTCATATTACATCACATAATATATACGTACACCATATATTGAATTGTCTTCATAATAGATTGCCTTAATGGAAGATATGAAGGAAGTGATAAACATATTTTATTATCCAAAAATTAGGAATGTTTATTTTGGCGTGATTTCCATATTTGTGCCTAATTATCGAGTTATATTGGGTCAAAACAAAAACTCAATCACTCTTTTCCGTCCACTAGTGACAAATGTCTCTCTCGTCTCTCTTCTTCTCTTAATCTCTTCTCGTGCTCTCCTCCTCTCGTCTCAGCTAAACTTTTCCACGCTCAAGGCTACCTCTCTGCTCTCTCTGCGAAGGATAGTGAGCAAGCTGTGTGCTCAGCGTTACAACATCCGATATTTTTTGCTCGCATACCTTTACTTGATCTGCCCTCACCGACAACTCTCTATACTGCACCGACCTCGGTAAGTGTAAATGTATAGAAATCAAGATTGAGAGATTTCTGTTGTTAAGAGCATCTATAAATGATTACCAGCTCTATTAAATAGTTTTCGGTGGCCGACACCCGCACTCCGCAACGCAACCTAAATAATTCATTCATTTCATACATTTTTTACGCAAACTTCATGAAAAGTAACTGAACAAAGTAGAAGGAAAAGCAGTTTCATAAAATATAATTAAAATTAAAAATAAATATAAATAATTATATCAATCAATACAAATAATAATAATATAATTAAATCATCCAAAAATTAATGCATAATGAACAAAAATCGCGTTATATTTTTAATTATTTATAGTTGTATAGGTACATTGCATGCGTAGTAATATTAAGCGCAACTGGTAGTCTCTGTAGTTGTGACTGATATATATATTATTTGTATATCTTACTTATTATTATAACTATTAGTATATTTATACTTTATTATTATTATTCTATTACTTATGGGTGGAAGTGCCTTTTGCTACAATATAAATGCAAATATATTGAAATTATCATAATTGAAGAGTATTATAATTTTATTTAGAGCTAGTCAACTGCATATGTAACATAAGAAATACAACATACATGCATACCAAAACTACTATACGCCCACCACCGAAAAGAGAAATACATTTTGGAATCTATGTTAAAATTTCTATAGAGTTGATAGCAGTAAATCTATATGTACAAAAAAAATAAAAAAGACAATAAAAAACAAAAAAAATAATAATTGCTCTAAATTTTTTTTTTAGGAGTCCAAAAGTCTAATGTACTAAACTGATATTATGTAAGAAATTCCTATTACCGGCAGAGCGCTATTGCGTAGATAACAATTATTAGCATATTATATACTTGAATCATATACATTATTATTTTATATTATCCAATTTTATTATACAGTATATGACCCTTACTAACCGCTTACGTCCTATAATTACTATCCTCATAGAACTATTAGCATACAATTTCTGCTCCTAAATACCAGCCTCACGGTGCTCTTGTATAATCTTTTCCATATTTTATCTTAATAAGTATCTGAATATTTAACTAATTTTTGCTCGAATTAATCATTATGCTCAACACAGTGTATTTATATGCATTTAATATAATATATATAATAAGCTTATAGATACTTATTTGTAAATGTATTACACGGCAATGTAACGGCTTAAGCAGACGGGGAACACAGGGGGAGGGGACGGGGCACTGGAGTACAAAATGTGGGTATGCAGAGAAATGCCCTTGGCGTCCACCGAAATATATGCAGCGAGAAGCGTGTGGCTTGTCCGGCGCACTCACTCTCCCGGAGCCTCGTTATGAATGAAGTCCTAACCACCCGTAGATTTTCGAACTGAAAGCCCGAAGAGACCCGAACCTTCCTAGCACATTCCCGGGCTGCCGTTTTCGTCTACGCTTTCTTACAATATAACCACTTGGTGCTCATTTCTCTTTAGCTGAAAATATAAAGCAAGCCTAAGATTTATAGAAAGGTCTATCTCTATTACGACGGGAGTAAACACAATAAATAACGGTACTACTAATGATGAGGCCCATCTCGAATCACTCGGTGACTCTAGATTCTTCGCAATTGTAGACATTCATTACATAAACATTTTGTTTATTTTGATATTATTTTATTTTTTGCATTTTCCTATCCAATTTTAGTAGGATTCCCCGTAGATTATTTCATGATCCGGTCGGAGTATGCGATCGCCGTAATTTTTGTAGATACTATAATGTATTTTTTTCTAAATTTTTTTACATCTTTCTTTTTTTTTACCCATTTGGTTCACCGGCCACCCTAAAAAAATGAGTACTCAGCCATGTCCGCAGCCAAATGTATTCCCTCATTATATGGTCAGCTGAGTGCTTGGGAGATCTTTTGAGATATGGATTGATGGCTTCACTAACAGACTGCGAGCCGGTGAAACCCATTTCAAATATAGCTATTTAACCTATAAATACTATTACCCTAAATATGCACATGAATTAGTGATAAATAAATCGAAAAAGATTATCATACCATATACTTTTGAAAAGATTAAACTTGGAACAGATATTCTCTATAATCTTATAGAATATATAAGAATCAAAGTAATATTGTATAGTATATTTTATGCTTCATACGTTAATATTGTACCTTATTATTGATATATCTCACTCGTATTATATTAATATAGCAATTTTTCATAGTATATATAAATATTATTTACCATTATTTTCCTATACTATATATAAAAACACTCCTTTTGGAGACTTTTTTATGTTCACTCAACCACTTCGTGAAGTGGATACTAATCAATATTTGTTCCATATATATTTATTTAAATGCTTGAAGACATAATAATTATAAATGAGTTGAAGGAGTGGAGAAGGAGGATGGAGAGGAGGGAGCATAACATCACCATCCATGGACAGGGTTACCACATTCAGTCTTAGTGGCCACATCTAGGTCTCAGTTATTACCACCTGCAGTATTATTAACTATCTACAATATATCTTTCAAAACTATTCTCC
Organism: Trachelipus rathkii; assembly: GCA_015478945.1. Classification (NCBI taxonomy): domain Eukaryota; kingdom Metazoa; phylum Arthropoda; class Malacostraca; order Isopoda; family Trachelipodidae; genus Trachelipus; species Trachelipus rathkii. Next base: position 2,680 of record JABUQX010137121.1, on the reverse strand, counting down.
CATTCTTAAATACAAAATCATCACACATTAGTTTCTTTCACCTATTCACTTTCGCTCTCTCCACGCTTCCACTTTCAAGCTGAATAACCAAGTTAAGCTTTATGAATTTTTAAATTTAAGATATATTGAATCAACATTATCAATCTTTATATAATTATTATTTATAATTTAATTATATAAATTGATATATGTATTATTACATGTTATTCTTATTAATATCATTTAACTTTATTATACTATTCACTTCATTTAATGATTATTAATTTGGGATTCAGCTCAGGTGTGCTATATTTCTACCTAAATTAATTACATTACCCATTTAATTTGTGTGATGAAATATACAATTATAGCTATGTAAGTTAACTATTATGGACACAGAATTCGTTTATTCTGAGGCTCTCACTATAGTGATATCACGATTTAGAGCCCAATATATTGGGTAGGATGCTACTAACGTACCTACCATAATGAATGAATTCCAATACAAGCCTCTTTCCATAAGCAAATTAGCCTAAAATCGTTCTGACATATCTCTCAATCTAAAATAATTATATCATAATATATAATTTATAAATTGCTTATTAACAGTAAAGGTATATGTAACGAGCAAATTCGCCATTCACTACAAAAGTATATTATTAATATAATATATAATATAATACAATATATATACCTATATAGCATATATTATATATATATATTATAAATAACGATAATATTATATGTATATTAATATATATATTATATATTAATTTATACGTATGATGTATCATTGATTTAAGTTATAATCTCGTAATTATATATATATAACTAAGTTATTCGTCAACTGAACTAAAGGTGATGGTCAAGATTATTTTTATGGCTTATACTTAAAGTACTTATATCTCTTATGATATAATAAAACTAAAAAATACATAATCAGTAATACTGTATATATACCTTATTATACTTGTATAAATATAGATCTTATATACATGACATCTTAATAGGTATTCTCGCCATATACAGAATAACAATTACATCGAATCATACTAATACACCAAGTGTATGCATTGCGTTCAGTTAATAGTTTATAATGCTGATCAATAATTTTAACATTACTAAGTTACTTTTTTTTTTATTTCTTACAAAAATCTGCTGAAGTTAAAATAATACACATAATTACATCATATTGCTTTAGAAACTTGGCCCCATTAATTTGATGCCCACCTCAACTTTCGCGTGCGTTCTCAAAAAGACTCTTCTAAAACACAGCAAATATTCTATTTTGGGTGAACACAATTCTGGCCCTCGTAATAATAAATGATATTTAAAGGATTATTGACAAGATAAGGTACCCCGCAGTCGACCTACAAGCACCACTCAACCAACCATTAAATAATAATAATAATGATTTATTAATGATTTATATCTACAGTCTTTAATAATTGATAATTTAAATAATTAACTCTCATAATAATAATTCAATCAGTAAGATATATATTTATATTTATCCATTAACCTTAAAATCAAATCCAAGTACACTAGTGTAATACTATGTTCACATTAATTTATACCACCTTCTGACCCATTAATTCAGTTCGTTAGTAGTACCTCAATCTAGCCACAGCTGAGTTATTAAGTTCGGATAACTGTAGTATAGATTGTTAACATAGCAAAGTATTAATTTACCTTTTTTTTTTATTGTTACAAAATAATAGCGATCCATATCTCAATCTTTCTATATGATGAGTGGTAACGTAGAGAGATAGACAATTAGAAATAGTCCAAGAAGCACAGGGCATGTTAATCAATACTTATCTTAATATGTGAAGTATCAAACTGTGTAATAACACATTTACTAGATGTCATAAAAGTATATAATAATAAAATGGCGTATCAGGGTTCTACTTCCCACTCAACACTACCTTTCTTCTCCTTCTCCCACTTCTAGTCATTTCACTTCCCATCAACAAACAACAACAAATACTCCATCTTAAGCCTTTAGTTTAGCTAAAGTTTTAAAATTTTTCCTTTAACTTGATTTATGTCTGCTTCTCTCTTAGTAGCTTTTGAGCGATTACTATAAAAAAGGACTATATTTGACTTGCGGCCTAGCGTATATACAATAGGTCATTAAGCTGATTTTAGATACCACAAACATATCATACGATACAGTTTTATACAGCTCTATAACAATACACCACACCAAGATATAAGATACTATATATACGTAATAGTTATATAATATATTATAATATAGTTGTTAATATAAAATCATATTATATATTTTATAAGTATATTCATTTTTAATTATAGCATATTTATACATTATAAGTCATATTTGTTAAATGTTAGTGGTTTTATGGTGCATTAATTATAAAATAGTATCAAATATATATTACTGATAATTATTAATATAGAGAGAACGATCGATGATAGTGTAAGTTAAATAATCAGATCCACACTTATCGAACTTAAAAGTGATATGCATATATTATATGATACTATAAATAGTATGTTTATAGCTTTGTGTATTTATATTAATTAGTAATATTTTTGGATCAATATATATTACATGTATTATAACAGTATCTATCGATTATATAATGATTATTAATTTATATAGTTAATTCTAGTAAATTCGATATATATTTAGAATGAATATAGTGATAACCTAGTGTAAATATCTTTGTAATCA
>JABUQX010137120.1:0-15375 GCA_015478945.1 Trachelipus rathkii | reverse complement strand
CAAAGTTTCTAAATATGTGTTTTAAAACATCATGATTTTGAGCTTTTATTAGTCTATTATTAAAGCAAAATCGAAAAATGTACTGCAAGAAACCCACAGGAATTGACACCGTCAACAGAACACACACACACACACACACACAAAAAAAATAACTTTCTTTAGATTCGCCACACAAATCCAAATCACCAGCGTGCAAAAATCAGGGCACCCTCCACTCTTCCATTCTCCATCAGTCCAACACCTTTTCCTACCTCTAATCCTTTCATAACCCCATCCAAATACAAATTATATAGCCAAGGAGACATAACACACCCCTCACTCACTCAACTATCAGCTTCAACTCTTTTTATTCTTACACACCCTTTACTATCAACATACATACTTTTGATTATAGTCGACCATTCAAAAAGCTTCAAGCGTTTTACACAATTGCTTTATTAATCACCAATAATCTGATTTTAGCGCAAGAGATAAATCATTTAAACGCTACACAAACCATTTCAAATTAAAATGGAAATGTGAGTCTGATATGCGCTTAAAATGAAAGAACGCTAGAATGATGTTCTTTTATACCTTAAGAATATATTAGCTAAAATCGATGCAATATTCTACAAAACTCAATAAACTAATTCTGCTATAGTTTCCTTTATCTCCCTTGCTCGTATATAAGAGTACTATTACTGATCTCCAATCTTTCGGAAATATATCCTCTAAAAAATAAAATATTTGATAAAGAAAATGATAAAGGGTAAAAAAAAAATAAATAAAGATATTTATTCTAATATACACTTCTCGATATAAATAAGCTTTAGTTTATAGTTTCAAAAAGTAAATTTTTTTTATACAAACTTCATTTCTACGATTCCTAAAAGGCTTCTTGGTACGGTACCGTGAATACTATGAAAGAACTAAGGCAACACTTGCTGTGACCAATCAGTCTATATTTCTAGTACTATTCTTACTACAATAAGATTTTCCATACTTATATTTTATAGTTCCCACTATGCCCGACTTTCCCACATCCCATCCACTTTGTATTAACATGGGTCTCTAATTATCTTTTACGATTACGTTCATTATTGAACTTTGAACATTTAAATTCTCCATTAAAGGTCAATGCTGGGAGTCAACTTTTCCCAAGCCTTCGGTCAAAGGCTATAACCATTTCTAGACTCATTTACACATGCTTGCCACTAAGCTAACACTGCTTAGGCTCTTTCTTACTTATTTGCATAAATATTAAAGTTACAAATGTATGTTTATTTCCATTTATTTTATGAGATATTAATAAATATTATATATTATCAGATATATATTAATTATTAATATATAATATTATTTTATTAATTATTTTACATTCTTTGCATTGTTAATCTCTGATTCTTTTTTTTCTCTTTAATGCATTAACATTCCCATATTTATTATTATTTATTATTATTATTACTTATTATATTATTATTATTTTATTTTATATTAAGTTACTCAGTTTTCGCCTGCATAACGAATGCCGCTAGTAGAAAATTCTGACAGAATACGAAGCTATTTGAAAACATTTTGTACGAATATACAAAATCACATATATGTATTACTAAAATAATATATATATATTATATATACTATATATAGTATATATAATTATATATGATAATTATATATACTATTATATATATTTTTATATATATATATATATCATATATATATATATATATTATTATATCTATTATTTATATATTTATATATATATATATATTTGCCTAAAAATTTACTCCCTGTGACTCAAGTAAAATTTGATGAGTGTCTCATATTACAATCAAAGTTCATTTTAGTTTTAAAGTGTACATTAATTTAATATATATAATATATATATATTATATTAATATATATAATATATTATATATTAATAGCTTAATATATACTATAAATATATTAATATACTATATATATATTATTTTATTATCTATATTATTATTATTATTTACAAGAATTTTCCCGCAAAAGCGGGTATGAGTGCAGTTCCTAAACTATTTCTTAATTCGCCCTACCATTCTCTCCCATTCCATATTTATCTCTCCAACTACATTTCCCTCATCCCTCTTCCTCCAAAATTTCCTTTCAAATATCCACTTTTTTGTTCGCCCCCCCTTCTCTCTTTATCCCCTCCGCCTCAAACTTTAACCCCTCTGTCTCCATTCTCTCTAGATGTACCAAACATTTTAAATTCCTACTTCGCTTTCTCACAAACCATTCTTCCCAATCAATCTCCTCTTTATTACCCATATTCCTAATCCTTACTCTATTTACCTAACCACCACCCAGCTCTCACCCTTTATCCTCAAACACTTCCAATTTCTTTCCACATTCTTTCCCATGTTTCACCCCCATATAGTACCGCTGGAACCCATATTTTTTCAAATTAACTTTCTGTGTTAAATCCCCCCCTTTCCACTAATTCCTCAAACACGTCAATGCTTTTTCCTTTCTCTCTATGAATCTTCTCTTCCTTCATCCTCTTCCTTACCCAAATCCATCTAATATCTGAAAACCATTTATATTCCGTACTACATCCTCTACTCTAATCCTACTCATCCCTCATACTGTTTCCTCCTCTCAACCATAAACTTTACTTTACCTGGATTTATCTAAGACCTTTTGTCCAACACTCTATCAACTCCTTACAATAATACAACCTTCTGATCCTTCGCCACCAAGGTAGTATCCTTTTTTTTTTGTTTTTTTTGGGAATTGGGGTTCACTATCCATCTATCCCTTATCGATCAATCACCCCTATCTCTCATCATTGCCTTGCAAAACACTCTCCTAAATAATTGAAAGCCGGCGACATTACTCTTGTTCAAACCTCTTCTCAATCTCACTACCCCCTTAATCCTCCAACTGTCTTGTTATTTCCTATAAAAGGCCTAATACCTTACCTAATTACCGCTATCCAAATGTTCCCTCCACACCCTCCACAATTCACCCTCTTCACTCTATATATGCGTTTCAGATCCCTAAAACACCATTAAGCCTTCCCTTCCTTCCTAACGTGTTCCACAGTTTCCATTGTGATATTGATCACAATCCCTTCCATCTAATCTCTTGTTCCTCCCCTTTCTCTCTCCTAATCTCTCACCTCTCAATTGTATATTCCATACCTTTCCCTCTCTCAAAGAACAAACTCATATTACCACAACTCATTATCCCTTTCCTTTATACAGGGAACAAACAACCATCTCCATACCTATGACACTCTTCTTCCTACAATATAAATTATATAACTGTACGCATTCCTCACCTTTGGCTCCATCTGTAACAATTTCAATACAATCACACCATTCCTGTGGACTTTCCTTTATTTTCGTAGTTTACGCCTATTTTCTTCATTTGCTATTTCATATCCATTCCTCTATGTGTATGTTCAAGTGTACAGAAATCCATCAAACATTATTCATAATCTCTAAATATCTCCCGCCATTCTTTCCTCACCCATCTTCCCTCACGTATCCATTCCATCCCTCCTTACCCTCTCCCCTCTAACCCTCTCTTTTTCTTTTTAATTTACTTCTTTCCAGAATATTTTGCTCCTGATTCCAAATTTTCTGTCCTTTTCTACACCATTCATTTTTTGCATTTCTCTTCGCCCTATCCGCCTTCTTTGCTTCCCTCGAACCCTCTATATTCTCCGCTTACCCGCTTCTTGGTTCACGACACAACTTTTCGACCTCTTTTTTTTTTCACCAATGTGTCTTTCCTCATCACGCATAATATTCCTTTTCTTCTCTTACTCCGCCTTTTTTACTCCGCAATTCCATATCTGAGCTTTTAAATTGTTCTTTAAATGCGTTCCCATCTCCACATTCCTAATTTCGTCCTCATACGTCCCTCCATCTTCCAATACCCTCTAAACTCGCTCTTACCAATAGTTGATTAATTTTTCACTTACAGACTTCTATTTTCTCTTTTTTTTCTTTCTCATAACCGTTACCTCTCCCCACCTACCTAGCAACACCAGAATAGGATCAGATTAAGCATACTGCCCTGCTGGCAATCATTTCATTAGTATTGCTTATCTAATGCATATACACACCATACAGTACCCGCCTCCCTTTCTACTTTCACTGTGGAATTTGGTCTCAATTTTCGATGAATCCAGGTTTTTCAACTTCAATTTCTTCAACACATAACTCTAACAGACTTTATCTCATAAATTACCTTTCCCCTCGCAATATGGACTTAATTTCCAGTCTCTCTCTTCCATCCTGACTTCCATCTCTATAACAATTTTGCATTCACCCCCCCCGAAACTTCACAACATTATTCACAAATCCAAATCTTTCTATATCTCCTACCTCGCCCTTATGCTGCTAGCGAGATAAAAAACCACATATCCCCCAATTCACTTTAAACCACAATTATTCTCGGAATTACTATTGGAACAATTTTACCTTATCCAACCTCTTATGCATCATGAACAATTCTTACCCTTCCTCGCCTTCGCTCTCGTTCAACCCCGAAAAATACCTTACCATCTTCCAAGCATCTCCTATCTATCTGTTCAGCTTGTTTCTGTCAACCCTAGCACATCCAACTTTTATCTATCGGACATTACCCACTTCTTCCCTTTTCAGATCTTCATTTATCCCTCTCACATACAACCCACTCTAATCTACTCTCTTTTGCCCATCCTATCCTCTTTATACGCCTCTCTTAATCCTGCTTTAATCACCATTTACTTTCTTCTATTCCCACAATGTAAGCTCGAACTTACGGCGACCAACACCTGCAGGCACTTCCATACCTCAGCTCAACTCGCTCAGCAATCAAACCTAAAAATACCCTAAATTAATATTCTAAAATTAGTCTCTATATTATTAGATATTAAATTAATGTTTGTTTAGAAATTGATAAATATATTGTTGAAAAATTCCTTTTATTCTTCTCAGGTCGATATTGATTCGGATATATACGTTCCTGGAGTCTCTTCTTCGTAATAGATTCTTGGTGAAACTTCTATATAATAGGGGATCGCCTTATATATCTTTTCTGTCTTGATAATACTTTTTAGAGTTACTTTATTTATTCACTTAAATCTTTCTTACTGTAGCTTTCCTTTGATGGGAAATACCCTCTTTATCTTAAAGACACTTTCCAATAAACGTCTCGAGTTTTTTCATTAATCTACCCTGATGTTGTTTCTTTCTGACACAAGTATCTATTTCAAATGAATACTTATATTCCATAAGTTGCCCCTTTAAAGCTTGATGTTGTCTTTGAGTAGACAAGTAAGAACTCATAAATTTATCCTGAGTGATAAATCTTAAGCAACACGTGTATCTTATGTTTATATCTTTAATTTGCTTATTCCTTTGCAAGTTTGCAAGACTTGAAATCTTATAATATATAACTATATAATATTATAAATTATATATTATTAGAATATATATATATACTAATATTTATATATATTATATTTATATAGATATATATAATGTATAATGTATATACATATGTAATATAATATGTATATTGATATATATATACTATTTATGTTAATTTTAAGCTCCGGAGGGTGTTTGATTTATATGAAAACGTATATGTTCTTGTTAACTTGGGCATGGCATAGTGGGACCAATCAGAGGTTTTTGTGTTACCCCGCCCCCCCAGACGTGTTGTGCATTTGTTTGCATTGTGCATTAGCACAACAATGACTTTCTTTAACATTCTTTCTTTCCCTCATTTTCACATTTTCCCATTCTTTTCAATCACCCTCCTTAATACCCGACTCTTACTTACTCAGTATCCTGTGTGTGGGGAGAAAAATTGCCCAATGTAGTCTGGTGTGTAGGGCGTATAAGGGCGGTCGATTAGTGGGATTGGGAGCTTTTTTGAGGCCCCTTAACTTACCCCATTTTCTTTTTTTTCTTGCCAGGAATCATGCAGCTCAGGAGAGGTTTGTGATCGCGTAACGGCCTTTCCTATCTGTCCCCCGGGAAACTTAATGATTCTATGAGTACTGAAATGTCGAGGATAAATATTGAGGGAAGAGGAGAGAGGTGTGATGGATGTACTTTAAAAGGGCCAATTTGATATTGTCCCGCTGTGACTGACAAGTGAAAGAAGGTGAAATTGAGGCTGATGATGTGATGTTAAATGTGTAGCGTCTGGTGTGGTAAGGAGAATGAGAGAGAGAGAGAGTTGCATTTTGATGTGACCTGTGGTATGAAGCTATGGTAGACTTTGTATTCAAAATATTACAATGGTTAATTAGTTTTGAAAAATACATAAAAATTGTGTTGTGAGTAATGGTCCGCTGAGTGAAACGTTGAAGAGAGTACGATTTTTTGGATATCTGAATGTGTATATGTAATGGGTAGTTGGGATTCAGATTGTATATTTTTGCAGGACCTGATGGTGGGAGGTGATTGCAAAAGGGATGATATACAGGGTTTGGTGGCGGTGGGAAAATGAGATGTTGGAAGAGTTAATGGATTTCTGTGAAAGGAAGAGGTAGTGTGTGTAAGTATACTTTCTTTAAACCAAAGCTATCCATAGTTTGAGGGTTCGGGTAGGGGGGTAGAATTGGTATTGAGGTTGAAAAGTATGGATGATTTAGTGTTGTAGAGATAGTTGAAGTATGGTGGGATGTTATAGTGGGGGTTTAGGAATGTTATGGATATTTGTTTTCTATGCTAAAAATAAGTGTGGGAGCTTGGATGGAGAGGAAGGTGATACAATGGAAGTAGGTAATAAGGTGAAAGTAACGTGAGCAGATTAGGTTAAGTATGTAAGGCCTCGCTAGTAAAACGTTGAATGAACAGTTGGATACTAAAATGTCTAGGGAGTCAATGAGGAATCAATTGTTAGTGTGCAAGGAGATATGTGGATGTGCTAAGTGGAGTAAGAATGTTAACCAGGTGAATGGTGGAATAGAAGTGATGGACAAGCGGTTAAAAGGTAAAAAAGAAGGTTGGTTGCAATTGTACCAAAGCAAATGATGAAGCTCAAGAAGATGTTGGAATTATATAGGAGGAAAGAGTAATAAAGGTGCATATACGCTAGGAGAAACAAGAGGTAACAATGACAGTTTGAGGAGTATGAATGGGGACTTAACAAGGAATAGGAAGCTCTTCTAGAGGAAATACGAAAGGTGAGAATAAAGGAATCTGCTTAGAAATATGAATAGGATGTGCTTTTAATGATGAGTAGGTGTGAGGAGAATGTGGAAAACACTTCGAGAACTGCAACATATTAACATAATAAGACGGTTGATACGGAATGGTGGGTTTGATGCTGCAAGAGGATAGGTATTTGGGGATGAGGTTATTAGTAGGAGGGAGGAAATGGGTAGAGTGAAAAGTTGAAGATGGTAAATTGAGGTATAGAGAAGCAATTGGTGAAATGATCCAAGACGGAGGCGATGAGGGATTGATTGATTTGGAAGTTGTTAATAAGCTTTATAAGGGTATGTTCCAAGGGATTGGAGGAGACCGGATAGTACCCTTAAATAAGGGTAGGGAGAAAAGGGGAACCTGTTAGAAATTAAGGGGATAGTTTATGGTGGCTATGGGCAAGGTTATGATGGTATTTTGGTCAAGTGAGTCGAGTGAGACTGAAGGAGATTGGTGAAGAACAAGGTGCGTTTGGAGTGTGAGGATGTGTGGATCAAATCTTTAATATTTTTGGAATGAGAGAGGAGAAGAAGAACAAATTGTATTTAGGTTTTATGGATTTGAAAGGATTAATGGGGAAATAGGGAGCGTATTGAGGTGTTAGTGATATATGTGTGTGGTGTTCTGAATGGAATCCCAAAAGTGTAGTATGACGGAGTGGAAGGTGTGTAAATTAATGGTTCATGGTGATGTAGGATTAATAGCGGGTAACGAGTTGTGCTAGGTCTCTTGGTCTATTCAATTTGTATATGATGGGGTTATGAAAGTTTGGGTGGCGTGGCAGAATGATCGTGATGGTGGAGGAATGAGTGGTGGATGGTGCCATATTATTTATGCGGTATTTGGGTTCTGTGTGGCGAATTGAAGAGGAGTTTAGTGAGATGGTGAGATTTTGGAGGTGTGTTAAAGGGGGGCTTGAGTAAGGGATTAGTGTAGGTTTTTGTTGTGAGTGGGACACTCTCGCAGTGTGATTAGTTGATGTGAGAGCATAGAACAAAGTCTGAGTTAATTATTTAGGTATATGTGGTGAGAGGAAGGTTTATGAGGTGTTAGTCAGGAAAGTTTGAATGGCTAGGAAGCGCAGTGAGCTGTGCATGTAATCGTTGAGTGATGCAAGGGACTAGTCTTGGTGGCCTTAGGGTCTTCATGAGGATTTGTTGTTTTCTGTGCTAATGTTATTGAGGACCTATGCTGGAATTAGAAGTATAGATCTAGTTCCATGTGTTCCAGATAGGCAAATCTTGGGTGTGAGGTGTTGGAGATTGATAGAAGGAGGAACGTATTAGAGGTGTAACTGTGGGTTGGAAGAGGGAGTATGAGAAATAATGAAGTATGTTAGATGGTTTGGTCATGTGAAAGGAATGAAATATAATCTTGTTGGTTAGCGAATTCTATGTGGGAGATTGTTGGAAGCGACCGGTGGAGACCGAAGAGAAAGTGGTTGAGTCGGTGAACGAATGTCTGAAGGAGAGAAATGTGTTGGCAGAGGCGAGAATAAAGGTGCCTGATAGAAGAGAATGGCCGGGGTTTTGTATGGGGCATGGTTGTTGGCCACCTGCGCCAGGGGATTGAACCCTTACATGACCGATTTACATAGTAAGGGTCCGTCGCTGTCACGTGAAGCTCTAGGGATTTTCTGACTGCTACGAGCTCTCACTTAATGGTACGAGGGGATGATAGGTGGTTTTCTTTCGACATGATAGAGAAATTCCTCAGTAACAAGCATTTGTCTTACAGCACTTACCCATATTGAGGCAAGAGAAAGTGAAGAAGAAGGAAAGAAGAAATAGCGATGGTAGAGAAAGAAATATAAATATAGTAATTTTATATATTATATATTATATATATAATTATATACTTATAATATATAATATTGTGAAGATCATCTTTTAAAGATTTCTGTTGACGTTTACCTTAAAATTACTTTTAAAATTTTAACTTTTATTATAACTGATAACAACCATTACGGTTAACTTATACAAACAAACATTAATATAATTAATGATATATTTAATTTTATATTATTATATATTTAATATATATTATTTATATCTATATAGATACTTTATATATAATAATTAACTTACTTCCCACTAGCTTTCTCCCGTGATTCAACACGGCCTCTTTTCAGGTGAGATTAACAACAGAAGCCCTCTAGGTCCCAAGGAGTTCCAAAAGTTAAAAATCTTGGAGTTGTATATTTTTAAACTATTTTCGCAAGAAGTTCCATGTGCGAAAAACTATTTATTATTTTTATACAAATTTTGATATTGTAATATAATTAAATATTTTATGCCCTTGTCATTGCAATGGTCATGCCAGGACCTATTTTATTTCTATGCTAGTTTTTTATGTTATATTGATTTTATTATATTATTAAAATTTGTTATGATATTTATTTATTTATTTATTTTATTATTTTTATTTTTATTATTTTTATTTTTTATTTTTTATTTTTTTTTATTTTTTTTTATATATTGCTATTGATATTGTTGAATTATAGATTTTATAATTTTATATTTTATTGCTTTATTATATTTTTTTTTTATTATTATTATTATTTATTAGTACTGACATTGGTTCGTAATTATTTGGTATTTTTATTTTTATTTTATTTTTTTTTTGTTTATTTCTATTTTATTTTTATTTTTATTTTTTTTTATTTTATTTTTATATTTTATTTTCATTTGTTTTATTTTTTTTATTGTATTGTTATTTTTATTGTTATTTTATTCTTTTTATATTATTATATTATTCATATTTTATTTATTATATTTATTAATTATATTATTATTTATTTTATTTATTATTATATTAATATGATTATTATTATTAATTTATATTAAATTAATCTTATTATTATTTTAATATTATATTAAATTAATGTAATATAATATTAATATTATTTTATATTAATATTAATATTATTATGTCTTTTACTTATTATTATTATTAATTACTATTTTCTATATGATTATTTTTTTTTATTATTATATTATTATTTTATATTGTTATTTATATTGTTATTGTATTGTATTTTATGCTTATTTATTGTATATTATTCTAATTGTTTTATTATTTGTATTATTATCAGGTAATTTTTTATGTTTTTATCTATTGTTATTTTTTTTATAATGTTTTTCGTTATTTTTACTATTTATTATATCTTAATAGTTTTTTATTGTTAATTTCATTATATAAATATTATATTGTTAAATTTTCATGTTTCTTCCAATGTGCTATAAGTTTGTTTTCATAAAAGGTTCCTGCAGATAATACGAAGTTTATTTTTCCAAATTATCATTACCATTGGAAGTGAGAGATAAGAGAGACATCGAATGATGTATCGGGCAGGTATCCGGTGTAAATTCCTTTTCAGCTTGGGCAAGACTTTTTTAACTTCTTATCGTGACGCAGAGGAGTGAACTTGATGTATACTCTGTTTCTTCAATACTGAGATGTTACTTATATTGTTCTAGTAGTTAATTCGAACAATCGAAAAAGCATTATGCTTCAGCATAACTAAAGGGAGATCCTGCATAATAATCATCTCTGTCGATAGTCGAATAATTTTGATCTTGAGTTATCATTGTCTTAGTTATTTTTATTCACTATGTCATGGTACACATTCTACGTTATTTCAACCAAACACCAACGATGCATGTTTTTCATTTTTGTCTTTTTTTCTCTTTCTCTCTTCTCAGATATATTTGTCTGATCAAAGTTCTCTATCATTTTTCCATGTAACGTTGTAGCAGATTTTTAAATGTTGTATGGTTTTTAAATCCCTGATAATGGTTTTATTGCAAATTTTGCTGCTAGCTATTGTTTCGGTATTGCTATAATAGCCACCATCCACGCTCTTTTTCTGTTTCGATTAAACTAATTCTTTTTGTTGCTGCACCAAAATTTAGAAATGCAATGTTCCCGATTATTTCGCGAATATCTTTTCTATAATTATGTATTTGTAATTTCTAGAGAATAACGAGATTTACGTACTCTCCTATGTCTAGATAGAAGTATTTTTGAAAGATAACTTCCTGACACCGCAGTTTGCGGTGCGAACAGACTTGTTAAACCGCCCGGTTGCGGGTTCCTGGTGCGTTTGTGACATTGGAACAACGCGGTTTCCCCGTTGCAGTTGCAGTTCGGTTTCAAAATTATCGAGTTGCGGTTGCGGTTGCCGGTTGCGGTTGCGGTCCGGTTATTTGCGTCCATTATAAGGATATATTATTATATTAAATATTATTATATATATTTATAAATATATATATATATATATATATTATATATTATATTATATATATTTATTATAATATTATTATACTATATATATATAATATATTATAGTATATTATAGTGTGATGGTGTGTTTGTGTGTGTGTGTGTGTGTTACCATTTACCATTGCCATAATAATTTTGCATTTAATGTGTAAGAAAATACGATTTTAGAAAATATTTAATAATTTAAATATAAAGTAAGCAAAAGCGTACATTTTGCATGAGAAAGAAAAATGTTTTTTAAGTATTAAAACGTGTTTGAATTGAAGGTAAGGGAATAAGTAATGTTTCGGGGTATAAATTTCAAACAGAAAAGCGTTTAATAAGAGGAGTGTTACATAAGTAAGGAATTTTATATTTAATAAAAATTTAAAAAAAAAAAATTGAAAATAACTTCATTTGTTGCATGGTAGTTAATTAAACATATTTAAGAAATAAGTAGTTATTATAGTAAGAAAAAATTAGACAGTCGACAAAGTGAATTAAGCAGAAATATAGAATAATTCCTGAGAATAAAAAATGTAAAAAACAAAAATATGTCAATGAAGTGTTTTGGTCAGAATGTGACATGGTATAGCAACAATGTAAAAAGAAAGGTTAACGGCGTAAAAAATCTGTAACAAAAGGACAAAAGGAACATAGCTGGAAAAATCTAAATTGTCTCTACAGACAGTATCTAACTATCCTAATTACTTAACGACCTAATCAAACTATCCTAGAACCTACCAAATCTTGTACCTAACACTATTGAACGCTACAACCTAACCTACCCATATCGTATCTAACCTAATATGACCAAAGTTAGTGCTTTCTTCATAAAAGTTTATAATAATATATAAATAATGATATTATATATATTATTATTATATAATATGTAATATAATTATATATATTTATATATATATATATATATATATTATATATATAATTATATTTTAATTTGTTATATATACACACTCTTTTGTAATTCAAAAGAAGGAACAATAAAGCGTGACACAATGCAAGATAAATAATCCCAGTGACTTTTTGTCTTAAAAAAAGATGATGGATACGGAAATTGCAATGAAACTGTGAATCATTAGTCAACCCCTGACAGAGCCAATAATGAAACTTGGTTTTATTATAGACGAATAAAAAGATTGTTGGGCAGTTAGAATTATGATAATTTATTTATGAATATATATGGCGAAAATTGATTTTTCGAAATACCGTTAAAAATTATATAAAATTTCTAATAATAATATAATAATAATATAATATATAATTAATAATAAATATAATAATAATAATATTAATATAATAATAATAATAATATATATAATAATAATTAATTAATAATATATAATAATAATTAATAAATAATAATACAATAATAATCAATATAATACATAATAATATAAGTAATATAATAATATACATAATAATTAATCATAATAATATATAATATAATTATAATATAGAAAAAATGGGCAAGTACATTTCCTTTTTTTAATACTTTTTCAATTTTCTTTAAGTTTTTTTTTTTAAATAAGATTTGAATTCAGAAAATAGTCGGAGTCTTTGTCTTCCAGAGCTGCACAAAATACGATGCTGAAACAAGTGCGATTTATTCAAATGTTTCCTCTTTTTAATTTAAAATTTTGATCATGTTTTACAAATTTATTGTTAGTATCATATATAATAAAATGTGAAAAAAACGATACAAAAAAATATAAGGCTCGTATAATAACTTAGATATATATATATAGATATTATATATATATATATAATAATATATATATTATATATTTTATTATAAATATATATATATATGTATAATTTATATATTATATTATATATTATAGACAGATTTGTGCGTTTCACAAAATTTTGTCAAATACGATAAAAAATTTCAACAGTTGTAAAATAGTTTATTATATTCTCGACTTTATTTAAAACCATTTATCTTATATATTCTTATATTTGCCCCCCACCCCCAATCTGTCTCTAGAGCAGGGTCCAAGTGGAGTGCCGCCTGTTGCAGGGATTGCTCGGTAATTTTTTTCAAATTTCACTAAATTGTTGGATTTAAGTGTACAATGGTTTTATAATAATAGGCAACACCGTTATTATGCATCGTCTACTACTCGCCGGCCATTTTGCTTGTAGTCAGTAGTGCCGCTTTATTCAGGAGCGTTCAGCTATGATGGAGAGATTGTTTTAAAATGAAAATGAATGGCATGAGCTTATTGATATGTCAGTTTAAAAAAATTGTTAAAAATGGAACCGTACTATTGCCGAAATTAATTAACTTCTGAAAGGATGTTTATTAGTTGCTTTTAAGTTTAGACCATGGCAATAAGAAAATGAATACTGGCGCTATATCAAATAAAAACTCATAGGATGCGAATTACACCATTTCAGAGACGTCGAAAAGAACTTATAAGAAGATTGAAAGGCAGATTTGTTTAGTTTCAGCTTGGATGAAAGTACCGACGTAGTGGCGAAGTTGTTTTTGGGTTTGTTGAGGTACAATCGCCATTGCAAATGAAGAGGCTTTTGCATGAGGAAGTGTGAGCTTACACCAAAGGTGACGAATTTTTCCAAACTATCGAAATTTGTAAGAAATGGTTTTGAATGAGCAAGTGTGTGAGATATTTGCTGTGATGGGGCGGCGCGCCAATGGTTAGGAAAAACGAGAAAGAGCGGTGTCCTAGGATTAAGAAGTGGCAGAAAGGGACCAGCACCGACTTGTGTAATAACATCAGGCGCTTTACGGCAACAAGAAGAGCCAGCAGACGATGCTTTAAAATTCGTATGGGTGATGTGTGAAGATTAATTAACATCATGTAGAGCGCTGCTCCAAGCCGCCCTTTTAAAGACTACGCGAAGATATGGTTCTCACTTCAATCTTTGCTGAACAAAGAAGTCCGTTGGCTTTTCAAGTGGGGATTTTTGCCCAGACTGTTTGATCACGATGCATTTCTGGTTCGTGTTAAGGACCAAGTCTTTTTTCAAAATTAACTGACTGTTCGGCTTAAATTGGAGATACCTCTACCTGTTGACGAATATTCGAAAGACCTAAATTGAATACAACACATCTCTTCAGGGAAGGAGGCCACATTAGACAAAATAAAAGTCTTGCGCAAATTTTTTTTATTTTGAGAGTGTGTTAAGCAAGAATCTCCAACTTTCTCGGTTGCCAGAATTTGTCAATAAATGGATCCATTTCAACCGAATTTGACATTATTACTGCCGACATGACAAGGTTGAGAAAAACATTGATTGAGTATTTTTCGATATTGGTTTTGAGTATATGTACACACTGGATGACCAACACTGGCAATTTACGTGTGACGAAAACTAAACTTGGGTACAATTGAAGTTTTAAATCTCTGTTGGAATCCATTGAGACGCTTTGAATTCAATACCGAAGGGGCAGAAAGACGTTTGATGCGAATTTATGCAGACAAACTGCTGTAGGCAATTGAATGTAAAAAACATTGTGCGTTTTATCCAATATCTTGCGGTCTGAATTCTCAACGTTTGCTTACATACAAAAAACATTAAGGAAGTAATTACAGCGTCAGTGATTTAAGGAAATAACAAATTCCCATAATTTAAAGAGATAAATGAAAAATTCAATCTAAAACCGTTTCATTTTGCTATTAAAGGTAATGAGATTAAATTGCATATTGTTTTGTTTACCTAGACCCTAAGACTAGCTCCAACCATTTAGAGTAGGTGTGCCGCGAACTTTTTTTTAGCAAGGGTGCCGCGGTGAAAAAGTTTGGGAACCCTGGCTCCTAGAGCCAGGTTCCAATGGGGGTACGCAGAAGTGTACTTGGGGTACGCCAAAGTAGCCTCCCACGTCACTTGCTGTGATGGATCTATGTAACAATGAGTGGTGCGATGATTTATATATATATAATATAATTATATATAATAT